>APFE030647833.1:13460-35660 GCA_000404065.3 Pinus taeda
AACAAACTTGATTGTATTAACTTTATGAATAAAATAACCTTACAACCTTTGCCTTGATGTTGCACAAGTTCTTTCTAGGGTCCAGCAGGAGTCTCCTCTACTTTGACAAGCCTCACTCACTTCCTAAATGATGTGAAAGGTATGTGATCTCTCCTCTCGCAAGCTCAAAAAGGAAGCCTAGTTTTCAGCAGCATTTACCGTCAAGAATCTTCAGCTTTCAACCTCTCCTACAACCAGCCCAATGCATGAATTTATAGTGCAAATGGAGGAAGTTGCAGGTCCACCATTGAAGGGATAAGTTCCTCATTCAATGGGATAAGCACCTCATATCATGGAGTTAGCTCCCTTAGTTATGGAATGGATGAACAAAGGTGGAGCGAACTTGCCAGCGCAATATTCCTTCTAGAAGTGACCCAAGATGAGTTTTTAAGAATGAACTCATGCCTTTTTAACTTTTACAGGGGTTCGCACACATTACTCAATATACAAAGTGGTCAGGTTCAGAGGAAACATGACCATTAGGTGCGGCACCACAGGCAATGCTAGGAGAAAGTGTGAAACCAAGATTTGAGATATTTTTAAGGTCTTTCTACCATTTTCAAGGCTTGACATGAAGAGCTGAGGTTTAAGACTTGCAAAGGAGGTATGTATGAGTGTTTATGGATTCATACAAACTGTAGAAAGTCATGGTGACAATTTTTTGTGTAATAGATTGCCCCCTAAAGTGCAAAGTCTGTAGTAGATGAGGATGGTTTTTGATCATCTAAGAAGAGTGAAGGACTTTATCAGTTCAAGGATCTTGTGGATACCCCAGTTGAACCTGTAAAAACATTCAACACAAAATATATATATGTGAAAATATCATCGCTGAGGTAGGCATTCCCATACTCAAATCAAAACTGACTAAGGACTATCTAAAACTGCTCTGAGATAGGAAAGATTTTGTATTACATCACAAGTAGGAACATATGGACACAGTATGGGCGGAGCCATTTGTTTATGAATAGTCCACTATATAATGATAACAAAATTCCTCGCAGCCTGGATGGTGGAAACTAGATCCAGGGTCTTCATTTCTACTCCCCGAACTAGTACGATTCTACCCATGTGAATGAATGTGTCGAAGTCGAACATGGGAGAAACCACTTGATTACCAATCAATGATGTAAACTGTTAACAAGTGTGAGAGGAACCACCAGTAATCTCAATGGCCCTCAAAGTACTCAGTACAATCCATGAAATGTGAATGAATGAGTCGATGTCAAACATGTCACGGAATCCGTTGATCAAAGGTCAATGATGCAACCTGTCGTCAAAGGCGAGAAACCTGCCATTGAGGCATGCAGATTCCAAGGTACTGACAGTTTCTACATCATCTTTCTAGATAATGAGTTGGAGTCGATAGAAAGCAATCCATCATAGGCAAGCTCATAACACGAAATCTTAGGTTAAGTCTGAAGAAATATATTTGGCAAGAACTAACTCAGGGATGGTCAATGATGGATGAAAAATATTTTGCAGGTGAATGGTTTATTTGCACAGACCTCTTGAACACTTAACAACATAGCAGATGGCTTGGTGGCAGTTGACCCAAAGTTAATACCCAGAAACCGGCTGAAGACTTTCAAAGGGGCTTGATTAACTATTAGGTAAAGGATTTCCCAACCCAGATGGATAAAAGTTTCGTGTTCAAGAGTGATGGAAAGTTTTTTCAAACACAGAGTACAACAAATAGGTTCATTTTTCTCTTTTTCCCCCACCATTTCTGGCAAGTACCTCTTTATTTTTAACAAGCTTGAGGAGGATAACATTTGCTTGGTTATAAACTCATCCTTCGGATGAGTCCAGCTTAGTTTAGATTCGAACCCTAAGAAGGAGTGGTCCGTTCCTATTTGTAATTGAACAGGCCCTTTACTGTGAAATTTTAACGAGTCCAATATAGGAGAAACTCAGTGTTTTTCAATTTTAGGGAGTTAGAAGAAAAACTTAAGAAAACTCCACGGTTGTCCTTTTTCATAAATTTGTGTCTCCCAAGCCCGAAAAAGTATAAAATAATACTTGAGAGAACCGCTTGATCATTACAACCAAGGAGTACTTTTCATGATTGGTGCCTTCAATTTGAAAAAGTAAAAAAGCAATCGAAAACACATCGTTTTATTACCAATATCGAACTTGAAATGACAAAAGTCCGGCAATATTTTCATGTTTGTACGGTAGGAAAAGACCTATAAAGGATCGTCTTTGTAATTCTGTTTTAACGAGTCTACAAAGAAACACTCAGCAATCTTTTCATTTTTTACTAGTTAGAAAAGAGCTTAAAGAGGACTCCTATGTGTTTTTTGTTGAAAATGATCAATTTCACCTGAATCCCCAATATTCTGCACAAAAACTGCAAACATTAATCATATATATTTAAAAATAATAAAAATGCACCAAAATGACCTTTTCAAATTAAAAAATAAATAAATTTTAATTTATTTATTCAAAAAATCTTATAAAAAGGGCTTTTATAAGTCCATTTTTACCGTTTACCTTTGGAGTAAAAAGTAAGAGCTTTTGGTAAAAAACTTCCTATGGAGATTGCACAAAATCTTATCGCTGGAATTGAGAACCGTCTTCTCCAGGTAATCCACAATGTCCCTGACTTGCATTTCATCCGTTTGAAATTTCGTTTTAGGGATTAGATTTCGATTTTTGGAGGAAAATTAGGGCAAAAAATTGCCCGCAGTGGTTGCGCAAGGATGCCATGTGGCCCCTGCGCACCCCGACTTTTCTGTGCACATAGAAAAGTTGAGGTGTCGCACCTCACCTTAAGGAGAAGTGCGCACCTACGCACTGTCTCTAAAGGGATGGGTGCGAACCCCGCGGAATGCGGATTTTGAACCCTAGTTTTTCCATTTTTGACCCATCGAATTTTGGAATGAAAATTCTAACCCACCTATTTTGCAATGTAGGTACACAATATGCTTGTTTGGTAGGAAAGAGAGCATGAGGACATGGATCAGGCTGCATTACTCCATCCACCATCATTACATGCATTAAGAGCATGCGGGCTTTTCAAATTTTGGACCATACCTGGCATGAGGGCACAGGTAGACTTTTTACAATGGCTAGTGAACAGGTGGAGCATTCAGGACCAATGCTTCATTATTGGTGGCAACCAGCTCGAAATTGAGCCGAATGACATATACTTTTTGACTGGCTTGCCCAAGAGAGGCGAGCAATTATCTCTGTTCGGATCTAGGCTAGGTGGCCAATCTGTCGCTAGTCTCCGACTAGAGTTTTGTAATAACCAGGATCCGAACAAACGGATAGATGTGAAAACCATCTCCCGCCCTTAACTGAAGGTGATTTCTTTTACTGTTACCAGACTCTACGGGAGCACAGCATTGCATCTAGCGACAGGCTCCCAGATGCGCATGGCAGTGGATTGCTTCCGAGGCACCATTTTCAACTGGTGCGATGATGTATTGGCCAATGTGAAGGGCCAATTGACTAGGGTGAAGAATGGGCAGCTAAAGAACTTTGGTTATGGTTATTTAGTTGTCAGCTTTGCCCTAGAGAGGGTACCAATGTTGGTTCCACAACAACTCACTGTTGAGACAGGACTCCCCCGAGATCCTCAGGTTATGCGATGGGTTGCAGTTATAGCCCGCCATCCAGAGGAGGGTACTAAGGTTGTTTGATTCACTCCAGAGTATTTCCGTTGGTTAGAGAACCAACTTTTTATTATTCAGGATTTTCCAAACGCTGGGATGGATTATCGCGGCGATCCCGACATGACTCTTCCACCAGGAGAGCAATGGGATGATAGAGGTAAAAATTGTTTTTCAACATTTTAATTTTATATATATGTTTTTGTATTTTTAACAATTGTCCCAAAACTAATAGTAAAAATTTTAAATGCAGATGTGGGTCCACGACAACCAGCCGCTCTCCAGCCCTATGATCGGAGACAACCAGCTGCCGCAGCACCAGCCCCACAGGACCAGACAGCAGAGACCTTGGCTGAGTTGGAGAGCCATCTAGAGTGCTTGACCGCAGATATTCCAGAGACCAGCATAGATGACATTCCTCTTCGGCTTCAGCGCTATGTGATTGGGGTCCCAGGACCTTTTAAGAGGTTCCTTTGTAGGGTGGCCCGAGCAGTGGTGTCTTATCGGGATCATCACCAATGATAGGATGATTGCTTTGTAGACCCATTTTTTATATGACTTTTGATACTATCATTTTTGCTGATCATAAGGTGTTTTTCAACCTATGATCGAGGACGATGTATATTTTGACACACTCTTATGCTATGCTATGCTATTACTATGGTTATCTTGCAAAACATGTTTATGAGATGTTTTTAAATTTATTGTTTGATTTAATGAAAATGTCTATTTAACATTCGAGAAGCAATTTCATTTGCTAATGTATTTAAATATCTTGGAATGTGTTGATATTCTATGTAATCAAATTCTCGTTCCAAGAGATGGACTCTCAAAAATAATCGTAATAATACTAGATTTCTAATGGTATAAATTTGATTAAGCTGTAATACAACAAGTTCCGAATCTAAATTAACAATCAAACTTCGAATTCCAAATGAGATGGATTCAGATAATAATTAAATCACTGCACTGTATTCTACAATATTGTTAGTTGTTTGACCGAGGCTTACCCCGTGCATAGATACTAACTCGTCAGAGGGTGAATAGATAACCTAGGCCGTGGAAGAGATGTTCCATGTACTACGACAAGCGCCATCAATGAAACCGATGTATGTTTGGAGAGGCGTCGACAACTGTAATATCAAGAGTAAAATCAAGATAAGCAGGACTAATAATGAAAATACTCTCTAAATTAAAGCACGCATCTTTAATCTATGAACACACCAACTTAGAAAAAACTAATCTAATGAAATCTCCATGCTATTCGTTTAAGCATAATATTGCTTTAGATAAAGCCCATTCCTAGGTTTACCCAAAGAGACACCATCAAAATCTTCCAGCTCATAGGCCCCTTTTGCCAGCTTCCGCTTGACAATATACGAACCATGCCACATGGGTACAAATTTTCCAGCCCCTAGCTTATCGTTTGCTTGATTGTAAAGTAAAACTAGGTTGCCTTCCGAAAAATTGCAGGGTGTAACATTCCGATCATACTGAGCTTTGATCTATTTGGCATGAGTTTCGACAGCTAATGTAGCGTTGCGTCGATTCTCATCTAATTGAGCTAAGTATAGTAACTGTTTTTCCTCTTCGGAAGTGGCTGGTAATAATTGCACTGTAATTTGTAATGACGGGATTTCACATTCAATGGGCAATACTGCCTCTAAATCGTAAACCAGTTGAAAGGGAGTAAAAACTGTTGATGTTTTGACTGAGGTTCGATACGCCCAAAGCGCTGAAAATAGCATGTTATGCCAATTTGACCGATGAATCCCAATGATTCGTCGGACCATGGTGACTAGAACTTTGTTGACTACTTCAACCAGACCATTTTCCTGTGGGTAATATGGAGTGGAACTATCGTGACGCAGGCCAAGCTTATCTGTAAGTTTGGTCATCATGATGTTTCGAAAATGACTCCCATGGTCAGTGATAATCGCTTAGGGAACACCAAACCTAGCAATTATATGATTGAAAATGAAATTTGCAGCAGTTTTGTCGTCTGCCAAAAATGTAGGCATCGCCTCGGCCCACTTGATAAAATAATCTACCGCAAGGATGATATATGCATGCCCCCCGGCCGAGTGAGGGTTACATGTAATAAAATTGATACCCCATTTTGCGAATGGACCAACGACAATGATAGGGTGGAGAGGAGCAGGAGGAGCGCGCATCTTACGATCAAAAATTTGGCAATTGTGGCATTTCTAGATGACAGTAATACAATCTTTGAATAAGGACAGCCAAAAATATCCAGCGCGCAAAATCTTTTGGGCTGTGGCATACCCAAACATATGACCGCCACACGCTCTAGAGTGGCAGTCATTAAGAACCTTCTCAGCCTCGTCATGAGTAAGGCAACGACGGAAAACAGAATCCACCCCACGATGATAAAGTGTATCTCCAATAATTGTGTAAGGTTGGGATTGGAATCGTATTTTCCGGTGTTGAGATCGTGAAGTAGCGGGCAAAAAAGATTGGGTTTGGAGATAGACAATGATATCTCCGTACCATGGATCAATGGTGCTAATAAGGAACAAGGATTCATCTGCAATGGATTCTTCCGCCACATGTTCGGTATCGGCATGAGGGAAGTCACACATTAATTCCAAAAAAACCAAAGACTTCTTTGACTTGGCCTTCTCAAATTCCTGCAGGATAACAATCCATTTGGAATACTTGCCCCCCAGTAATTGTTTAGTCAAAATGTATTGCATAGGGTTACAGTCAGAAATGACAGTGGTTTTGCGTAACAAAATGTAGTGACGAAAGCGTTGAACAGCTTGGATTGCAGCTAAGGCCAGTTTCTCCACATGTGAATATTTTAACTCAGTTGGAGTTAGGGTCTAACTAAGATAATATATCACATGTTCACTTTCAAATTCATCCTGTTGAACTAAAACCATCCCAATAGTGGAATGGGAAGCGACGAGGTACAAGAAGTAATCCTGGTTGTAGTTGGGAGGATGCAATAATGGCGCATGGGTCAACACATGTTTTAGAGCATCAAAAGATTTGTCAGCTATGTCATCCCAAAAGAATGGAGTGTTTTGTTTCAACAACTGGGTAAAACCTTTTGTAATCTTGGCGTAGTTAAGAATGAAACAACATAAAAAGTTTTCTTTCCCTTGCAAACTCTGGAGTAGGCGAAAAGTCGAAGGAGGTGGTAACTTGACGATGGCTTCGACCTTCGAAGGATCAACGCAAATGCCGGCTTTAGATACAACAAATCCCAGTAACCGACCTGTTTTGATACAAAAAACACACTTGTGCGGATTCAGCCTAATCTGATAATGTCTACATCTCATGAAAATGGCTCATAAGTGAGTGAGATAGTCGGCTCTTCGTAATGAATGAGCTGGTAAATCATCGAGGTAGGGCTGCACAATGTGCTTGATGTCATGAAACGCATAAGACATGGCCCTTTGAAAATTTTCACGAGTGTTCTTCAGTCCAAAAGGTAACTTGCAATAAGCAAATGTCCCCCATGGACAGATGAATGTCGTTTTTGGTTGATCGGCAGGTAGAATGTTAATTTGATTGTAACTGGAAAAGCCATCCATAAAGGAGAAAATTTCACTGCCGGCACAATCATTGATAATTTGATCGATATAGGGCGTGGGATAATTGTCCTTGGGACAAGCACAATTAATATCCCTATAGTCGATGCATATTCTTATTGTCCCTTGTTTTTTATCAACTGGAAAAATATTCGATACCCAATCCGTTAAAGGAATTGGATAAATGAAACCTGCTTTAAGTAATTTATCAACTTCGATTTTGATGGCAGCAACTTTTCGTGGGTGTATTTGACGCAACCGTTGCCGGACGGGTTTAGCATCCAGGTAGGTTTTGATCTCATGAACAATGATTGAAGGATCAATTCCTAGCATTTCCTCATAGGACCAGGCAAACACGTCACGGAATTCTTGAAATATGGCTTTATATGTGTTGACTTCAGTGTCTATACAAGAAGCACCTACGTGAATGTTTTCAACAATCCCAGTTTTGACTGAATGTCAATAGGAACCGTGCGAGAAATATTGGCTAAATTTTGTTCAGAATCAGGATGTTTCAATGGATTCTGCGGTTCTTTCACATATTCAGTGGTAAAAATGGATGAAAAATCACTTTCAAAATGATCAATCTCGGGTAAAAACGAAGATCAATGATGAAGATCTTCCCATGGTAATGCATCAACAGACAACAGTTCCCGAATTTGTTCATCAATGTGAAGGATCGTCAAGAGCAATGGATTCTAACGAAATCATATGAATGGTTGCGAAAGGAGACTGTACGTTGGGAGGAGGAAATGAAAAAGTTCTGAGTAAACCCGAATCTTTAACTAATCCTACTCCAACATCTTTATAAGGGATAGCGGTTTTTGCAACATGTTGAATACTCTCAACAGAGGATGGTTCGAACGAGAAATAAGTTAACTGATCTATCGTTACAATCTTTCCATTATGTGGGAACTTAATAAGCTGAAAGACCAATGGAACAACAGCAGTCATGGTGTAAGACCAACTACGACCCAAAAGAAGGTTGTAATCTAGAGGGGTATCAACCACCTCCACATCTAGATTAACGGTTTTTTCTTCAACCCCTATAGGCAAGTCCTGTAAAATGCCATAAGGATGAAATCCTCGGCCATAAAAGCCCTTTAGAATTGTAGGGGATTGATTAAGTGTAGGAGAACCAAGGGTTTTCCAACACTGTATCGACATAATACATGTAGAAGCTCCCTCATCAATCACAGTCCTAAAACAAGGTCTGTTTTTTACTAACACTGGAATCTGGAAAGCCATTTGATGAGGAAGACGAGGTGTACTATTTTCTAAATCGAAGACTATGAGGTTTGAGTCCTGAATATCAACAGCTCCTAGAGTTGACAGTAGCATTTTACGTTGTGCTGGACAAGATTGCAGCACTTCCAAAGCCGACAATGCTGAAGGTGAAATAGCTAAATATTCAACAATGTTATAGTTCTGAGCAGCTCTCGCATGTGGATTGAAAGCTGATTTTCGAAGTATACCCTTAGCCGGCGGTTTGATTACTAAGTCGGGATTTGGTTTCTCGATCTGTAGTGGATCGGAACTAGACAAAGCTGAGGTTGATGGATTGGAATTAGAAGATTAAGCTTCCTTTCCACCAAGAGGACTTTTACTCCCGTAATCTTGCGATCGTGTCGCAATCCTTACATGTGACATCATCATTATGGGCTCTTCCAAGGCACTAGAGGAAGAACCTATCATTTTACTGTCTTGATTTGGAAAAGGATCCTTCAAAATAGCGGGTGTTTGCGAACCTTTGACGATTTTCGCAACCTCGGTTCGATGCAGACAATACCTTGTAAAGTGCTCCTCATCGCAGATGAGACAAGGATATCGAGGTTTTCGTTTCTCGTCAGTAGATTCAGGTTTATCAGATTTCTCTTTTGAGTTCTGCTTGTTCTTCTTCTTACCTTTCTTCTTGCCGTTAGATTTTGATTTGGTCGTGGATGATTCTACGACATGAACATCGGCAGAAATTTCAGGTGAAGACTCTCCCTTAGGGGAATCTGGTAAAGTTATTATAGGAGAAGAAATATTGGATGATTTCTTCTTACTTTTGGTATTAACATTACCAATCATACTATCAGCGGCATGAGACCCTGAGGGAGGTGCAACTATTTGATTTTGTTTTGGAAGGTCGGGGATTTTCTCATGCAACGTACCTGACTACGTATAAACTAAGTCAAGGTACTGAGCTTGAGCAATTACTTGCTCTTCTGTAACTACCCCTACCTTAGCTACATCTTCAGTTATTTTGGGTAATAATGGTTTCACAAACCATTTTGCCAAAATTTGGTCCAAGATAAAAACTTTCACTAAACGACGTCGACGTCGCCATTCATGAATATGATCTGAAATATAAGTGGACGTCCACTGCTTTAACGAAGTTAATAATTCTGTGCCATTGTTATATTGGACGGGCAGATAAAAATGTGTAAGGAAGGAAGTGGCTAACTAACTAAAATTATAAAAGGAGCCTCGTGGCAACTCAATTTACCACTTGGTTGCAAGGCCAATCAAAGTGCATTGAAAAAGATGAAGACGAATGGAATCATCTATAATGGAATTCGATGCACACCAGAGATGGTAAGTCATCACATGATTAGACGGATCTTCTCCTGGCTTCCCCTCAAACTTTGGTATATCACTGGGCAACTTATTTTGCATTGGTGGCCAAAACGGAAGATAATTGATGGGATCGTTCATAAGGCGCGACAAGTCAAGAAAATCCAAAGTTGCTATAAATGGTAACTGACTGTTCGGATCTTGAAAAATTCGGGTCATAAGACTAGCCCCAGGAGGAGGATATCCAGGATAGCTTGGTATCAGATTCGCATTTGGGATATTATATCCTTCTGGAAAACCAGGATTAACCAGACCATACTGGGGTTGTTGAGATTGTTGATATGTATACCTAGGGTACGGTTGATACTGATAAGCCGGGTTCTACACAGCAAGCCCATCTTAGTACTGCCCCTGGTACGGTTGATAAGTAAATTGTGGTTGACTTGTAACAACCGTACTAGGCCCAGGTTCTCCTACAGGCATGGAAACCGGAGTCTGGATTGTAGGTCCAGAGTGGGGTAAAGAGGCCTGAGGAGTTGATACAGGAACAATAGAAACTGAAGCCGCTGATACTCCAGAAATGGGTGGAGTGGATTGAACAGAAACCGTAGCAGTTGCAGCAGACGTTTGGGATGGAGTTCGTGGCGAACTAGGCCCAGACTATTGAGCGGCCCCAGGTGTAGTAGTTTGAGTACTAGGCTGGACAGGTTGCTGGGGTGAACCAGAAACAAAAGACTGTCCAAATTGAGATGACAACTGCACACTGGGTTGCGGAGTCTCTTGATCCCACACCACGTTCATTCCGGGGTATGGACCCATAAAAAGTTGAACGTATTGAGGACCAAAACAAGGTTGAGTGTAATATTGATAATTATATGGTACATTTCCTGGTCCTTGAACAAATGATTGACCTGAAGGTGGTTGAAAACCTTGAGGTTGATATTGACCCTGAGGTTGGTACTGACCTTGGGGTTGGTACTGACCTTGCTGTTGGTACTGACCTTGGGGTTGGTACTGACCTTGAGGCTGGTATTGACCTTGTGGTGTATATTGATACTGGGGTTGACCTTGAGGTACATATTGGTACTGGGGTTGACCTTGAGGAAAATATTGTCCCGTAGGAATACTGTCCTTGAGGTTGCCCCCCAGGCGGTAATGGACTACCTTGGGGTTGCCCCCCAGGCGGTATTGGAGTACCTTACGGCTGCCCCCCAGATGGTATTGAACTACCTTGAGGTTGCGGATTAGGAGTAGTACGAGACATCATAAGAATCTCTTCAACACTTAACGGTTTAGTTCCATTATGACCAGGAGATACGGCATAATCAGTGGGTCGAGGAGAAGCTCCTGAAAACGTACCAGATACAGACTGATACCCAGGAGGAACAGAAGGACTGCCATGTAAAAAATTTCTGGCATCTGAGTAAACAAGGATGACTGTCTCGACATATTCAAGGGAGGATAATAACCTCTGGGTGTTGGATGGAAAGGAAATCGAGATGGTGAAGACGCGAGACTTGGATTTTCTAAGAAATTGGTCAATGAAATATACCAAGCATCACCTCTAATGGGACTGAAGAAAATAGATTCCCGCTCCCTAAGTTCAATAGTCGGTTGATTTTCAGGAATGCTTATACCTTTGTTCGGACTTGAGCTTACAATTTCTTCAATGGAAATGAGTCCAGAAGGAAGATTCTCGGTAATAATATTTTCTACTCTGGGTGAACTAGGACCACTAGAAACAGGAGAAGCAAATCCTGAAGATGGAGTGGTAGCAATTTCAGTTTCAAGTTCAGAGATTTCAAGTTCTTCGACTAACGAGCTAGTAGGAGTGATACTACCAGTAACCTCAGAAAATGAAATCGGTTCAGAAATATGTTCTATTGCTTGCACTAGATAATTAGGATGTACAATCAACGAAGACTCTCCGGCCTCCAGTGACCCAACCCTACTTTCACTAGGTGTGACAAGGGCTCGCAGCCCTTCCATTTGACTTGGTGTAAATTCGGGAGGCTGGCCCTGTAGTCGACGGGATTGTCTCGGTAATTCAGCCACAATTAATCTAATTACTTCACACGAAAACAAAGAAAAATTTCAAGAAAAAAACCTAAAGTCTCTAAAGAACCAAACAATTTGAAGCACACGCCTAACAAATCTAGGAGACCAAACCACACACAAACAGTATCTTTCCGGATCGAAAACACTAGTTGATGATGAAATCCAACGTCGCAGAATTCAATACAGAAATGGCGGTTAGAACAGTTACCCTGACAACCTGCTTAATGAAACAAACTAGCACAAGTTTTGCCACTATAACCGTCTCGAGTGAAGATAACCCCCCAGAGAGTCCAAGTGAGTCTAGTCGACGTCTGCTCCAGGTACATTGGGATCTTCCCTCCACCGTCACCTAGGAAAGAATCCTAAATATTATGGTCACTAAGGTCACAAACGGAAACAAATATACCTGGGGGAATAGTCTACGATCCGATACGCACGCAAGGGAAGATTAACAAGCTCAATCCCCTTGAAGGCTCCTTGACATAATCCAAGGTTTCCCAACAAGTGACCCCAAGCTCCTCGACAATGGTTAATCCGAGGTTTACTATTTTTAATACATGAATATCTTATATCGTTCCCAATGAAGAAGGATTGATTCCCACACTAGTTCGTATATGATCTCGTGCTTCTCCTTTAAGAGGAGCTTTCCCAGAGCATAGATGTAACAATTGGATTTTCTTCCTACCACAAGATCGACTACTTGTTTGTTTAAACTACCGTGGAGAGTTAATTACTCCCTACTCCAAGATACTAGCCTAAGCTATGTTGGTGAAAAGAGTCCTAGAAAATAAAATGATTGCTAGAGTGATTTTAATTAAGCGTTAATTTTATTGTTTTTTCCTTAAGTCAATGGGTGCAGAGATGAAACTTTATGGTATGAAGACTCGACTCCAAAACACTAAAAATGCACCTAAGATGATAACAATTCCTTTTCCTTTTCAATGAACATCTAGCTAAGGAAGAGTCGAAAATGCAATGCTTTGCAAATCAAATCTTTCTCTTAACATACAACTGAAAGGAAACTTTTTGTCTTTTCCAAAGAACTTTAAAAACGAGACTACTAATGACACTCACAGAAAATCCCTTTGCTTTTCAACAATAAACAACTACAAGAATAAGCAATTCCCTTAAGAGAGCTTTTAATATTTCTAGAAAAGCTCTAAAAAACTATTGAAAACAAATTTTCAACAAGCTTGTATAATTTCTACGAAAAACTCAAAACTATGATCTAATCTTGAGATCTAAACGAAAAATGGATTGAAAAGACACTTGAAATGTTTTTGAGGATATTCAACTTAGTGTTTCAGCTAACTAAGGATCAATTTGTTTAGCTCAACAAACTAATCAAAAACATCCAATTATATTTTAATAGAAAAAATGAAATTCGAAACTTTTAATCAAGTTCAATCAAAGTTTTGCAAAAGAGACAAATGAGTTCTAGGTGTCTTCACGGATAGATTTCATAAGCTAGTCAAACTCAGCAAGAAGACCAGAGAGACCAGGGTATTCTAAGGCTCTAAGGCTTCAGATGTCTGAGCTACTACAGAGACCAAGCAAAAACCAATCCAATCAAACAAAACTTCTTAGAAAATCACTCCAAACAAGAATGCCAATGAAGAATAACTCAAAAGGAAATTTTGTCAAGACAAATGTAGGTCTGGGCATATACCAATAGCTATGGATAAAAACTAAACCTAACTGGGTAGATGGATCTTAGGTTTTTCAAATTTTTGACAGGGGTTCGCAGGCATCTAGTAAAACCAGGTGCGGTGCCGCTCTGTGTTACACTGTAACAGTGCGGATAGGTCCGCACTGTAACTAACTCAGAGGGTGTGGTCCTCTTCCAAAATTCCAAAAAATAAAAATCCAACTAGGATCTAACCAGTACCCAAACTCACACCAATCGAGGCAAAATTAGAAACAAACACTTAAGTTTCTCAAGTCCAAGTAAAGACAAATCAAAATCCAAACCAAACCAGTCCCCAGTGGAGTCGCCAATTTGTTGGCCGGATAAATCGTTTTTGCGGACAAGACCAATCTCCCTAGTATCTAATGATATCTAGCAACAAAGAGCAAAAGAAAATCTATTTTTCTCTAAACGTGTTTCAATTCATTAATGAATACTAAGAAGTGTAATAGACCCTACCTCGGTCCAACGCTTGTTTGAGGCAGTTTTATCCCAACAGCTTCAAGCAGTTCTCATTTAATAACCTGCATACACAAACAAGCAAACATCAAAGCATACCTGCGTATAACAAAACATGTTCATTATGAAGATCAAGGAGCTCATAAAATAAACCATTAGAGACAGTTCATTGAGAAAAACAAACTTGATTGTATTAACTTTATGAATAAAAGAACCTTACAACCTTTGCCTTGATGTTGCACAAGTTCTTTCCAGGGTCCAGCAGGAGTCTCCTCTAGTTTGACAAGCGTCACTCACTTCCTAAATGATGTGAAAGGTATGTGATCTCTCCTCTCACAAGCTCAAAAAGGAAGCCTAGTTTTCAGCAACATTTACCCTCAAGAATCTTCAGCTTTCAACCTCTCCTACAACCAGCCCAATGCATGAATTTATAGTTCAAATGGAGGAAGTTGCAGGTCCACCATTGAAGGGATAAGTTCCTCCTTCAATGGGATAAGCACCTCATACCATGGAGTTAGCTCCCTTAGTTATGGAATGGATGAACCAAGGTGGAGCGGACTTGCCAGCGTAATATTCCTTCTAGAAGTGTCTAAAAGCGACCCAAGATGAGTTTTTAAGAATGAACTCACGCCTTTTTAACTTTTACAGGGGTTCGCACCCATTACTCAATATACAGAGCAGTCAGGTTCAGAGGAAACATGACCATTAGGTGCGGCACCATAGGCAATGCTAGGAGAAAGTGCGAAACTAGGATTTGAGATATTTTTAAGGTCTTTCTACCATTTTCAAGGCTTGACATGAAGAGCTGAGGTTTAAGACTTGCAAAGGAGGTATGTATGAGTGTTGATGGACTCATACAAACTATAGAAATTCATGGTGACAATTTTTTGTGTAACACCTGGGCCTACAACACCACTTGAAAAACTACAACAGTTTTCACACCTTATGAGCTGGTCTACGGGAAGAAGGCTTTGTTGTCCATAGAATTTGAGTACAACATATTGAGGTTGGCAGCTCAACTGGACCTAGACCTCAGCCATGCACAACAAGAAATATTACTACCACTGAATCAATTCATCTAGGAGACTGGGCATTGCTATACGATTCAAGATACAACGATTTCAAAGGGAAGCTGAAGACAAGGTGGCTAGGACCATATACAGCGGAGAAATGCAACAGCAATGGTTCAGTTCTCATCAGGACCATTGATGAAGAAGCCATCCCCATGCTTGTTGATGGGCATCGATTAAAAATCTATAGGAAACCCCTTTCTAGGTAGGATTTCATTGAAACTCTGGACAAGTGAGTGCTAGTAGTGGAGCAGGGCCCTGTCTCTACTCCACCCACACCTTGATCATATAAAAAAAAAGAAACAAAAAAAACAGAAAAAGGAATAAAAAGATCCTTGGGTGAAAACCTCTTAGAGGCACCCGGGGCAGGCAGTGAGGGTGAAAACCTCCTGGAGGCACCCCAGCTGTCTCTATCTCTCTAAAACAAAAAACAAAACAAAACAATAATTTCTGTTGAAAAGTTGCAGGTTGCAGGGTCACACAAAACAAGGACAAAGATCGGCTTCAGGCCGCAGGCACACCTCACAAGCACTTCCTCTATGACCACCCCCATCTCCTAAGATTTGATCACATTCGGGTCATGATTTCACCTTCTACAGGAAGTTCTGGGCCTTCTACAGGAAGTTTTGTAGCTTCTACAAGAAGTATTGTAGCTTCTACAGGAAGTTCTTGTAGACCCTCCGGACAGGCCAGAATTGATCTTGAGAAAGAATCTAAAAGTTGGAATCTACCTGATAGATCTCTGAGCACCCCTGTACCCATCCATCACCATATGTCACCCTGTTTCATCTCTTTGCACCTCCGCTGCACCCCTCCTGTTATTTTTCCCTGCACCGTCATACAAAAAATCCTTGTTTTCTTCATACCGCCAGCAAGAATTTTTAGTAGCAAAATAAGCAGCAGTGTCTCACTCACCTTACCTGCCAATCTCCATTTGGACTCCCCATCAGCCAAATCCTTCGTCAGCAGTATAGCCCTGCTCGTTATCTTGCATCCCAAGAGGAGAAGCAGCTACAAGACATACTACAGGAATCATGTAGTAGCTAATCCCTCTGGAAGACACACTCTAGAGATAGGGACAGCTGAAAACGACAGAGGAAACATGCAAAGGGCTCATTTTGAACGAGAAAATATCGTCAACAGCCAAAGCCAAGTGAGCCTGTGCATGCAGCATCAACGAATGAGGAAACGGGTTCCAAAACCTATGCATGCAGCATCAGCACACGAAGGAATGGGTTCCAATGCCCATGCATGAAGCAGCAGCAAACAAAGGAGCGGTTCCAAGACCCGAAGTCTGCATAACGCGGTCGTGGCCACACAGGTAAGTGTCTAAACTCATTCGTCAATTGCATAAACTATATTTCAAAAGCTGCATGCCTGTGGAAATGGTTTGGATTAAAGGGAATGGGTGGCCAGTCAACTGGCCATCCTCAGCCAGTTACATAGCCTCGTGAGATCCAAACAAGCTAGTTGCATAGCCTCATGAGATCTGAACAAGCCAGTTACATTCAAAATCGCTGACGAGATGTGCAGCCAACACGTGTGGAGTGTCCATTCCAGGAAAAATCGTCGGGACTGGTAGTGGTGGTGGCGGTTAACGGCAGAGGAGAGGTGATGGCAATCAGAGATACGCAGAGAAATTATGGTCGTGACGTTGAATCAACGGTCCGGTCCGGCCACCTGATTCGCTCACCACGCATCACGCCGAAATAAAAAGATGCTCCGCTGAAACTCACACCACCTTCTATCATTTTGAACTTGCAATGTCCTCGACTAGAGTACGCTTCTGCTGCTTCACAAAAACTATTAACCAGTCGTCCTTGTACAAATTTTGAATAATTTAAAACATATTCAACAGAGATTATCCTGATCATGTACTATTGCGGAAAACATACACAATACATAAGCTCCTCTACGTTGATCATCAATATAGCAACATCAATAAGAATAAAACATCAAGAGCATTCACACATTAACACAGTATGTATCCCGGGGAAAGCATCTCGCTAAAAACCCCAACTATCTGTATATTAATGATTGAGTCATGTAACATTACAAAGTACAATGCTTATCACAAGCAATCCAATACCAGCTCCACCTGTTACACACAATACAGCTCAGATCTGAATCAATCACTAGCTCAAATCTCTTCCGCTGCTTGCCTGCCTCCGCTGCTCAATACCTACATGAGAATTAATAATAATACCAAGGCAGCCACGTCTTTCCTTGGCTAAATCACGTGAGAACAAGCTACAATGTGGGCAAACTCATTGGCATACTCAATCCCCTGATTTTTGCAAGATCTGGTGCACAACTATAGTCACAACTGATAGCAATCTGATTCTCTAACACCTGTCCCTGCTGAACTGAACATGCACTGACATGCAACTGAGTTAACTGGTGTATTCATTAGTTGTATTATGAGTTAATAACTTGTGAATTAATTAATAACTAATTCACCCAACTCATCTCTAGTCTATTCGCCAGTTAGACTAAATACAACCAGTTTAACAGAGCTAAACTGAACACAACTCCATCAACTGCACCTCCAGTCCACTAAACTCAACTCACTTGAGTTCTAACTGAAGTCATGCATGCAAATATTCAACTAACCCATAAGAACCACGTTTCCTTCATGCAATTGCATGTGCCACATCCGTAGCTCGAACTGAAGTGCTCCAAGAGAATAAGATTAAGTTTATAGTCCAAATATTATTGTGAGATAATAATATTTGACTTTTCTATTTTTTGACAGCCAGTCTAAAAATAGACTTGATCACTCACACTGTGATCACTCACACTTTCATCAAAAATAGAAGTCCATCTATTTTTCCCAACTTGATCAATCATCCATAAACAACAACCTGCAATCCATAGACATGATCCATATGTCTAAAAAATAGACATAGTCTAAAAATAGACTTGCGCCAAAAATAGCCTGCGGGCCCACTTAGTGAAGGCGACTCTTTTCACTAAGCTCCATCATCTTGTTGCAATCTCAACACTCCCTCTCGACAAGATATGGATTATCAGCACCCCCTATCCTGCCTCGGTGGTACTCGAATTTGCTCCTGGTGAGAGCCTTCGTCAGAATATCAGCATCCTGATCCTCCGTTGGAATGTACGAAAGTAACACGATCCTCTGTTGCACACAGTCTCCGATATGATGGTACCTGATGCCCTTACTGCTGCCATATACTCGACCTCTTGAGCTCCCTGCCCAATTTGCATCCATGAAGCCACATAGCTTCACCTCATCCAATACATATCCCGATGTGCCTTTCTTGAGCCTGCACACATGCGGCTCCACCAACTGCTGGTAACGAGTGGCATCCACTACCTCCGCTGAAGTAGCATCCTCCTTCCTCCATCCTCTAGGAAGGAACACAGTCTTCACATCCAACTGATGAATGTGCCATCCCATCTGCACCTCTTTGTAGATCCATCTCGAATCTACCACTGATTTCCCTTCCAATCTAGGAACAAACTCCCATGCACTGTTTCTGACAATAGAATCATACTCTTCCACCATGGCGTCTACCCATGCGGGATCCTCCACAGCTTCCTCGAAAGAGGATGGCTCAGTCACAACACACTTACTCATAAGAGCCATGTATCCAGTGTACCAATCAGGTGACTGTCTCTGCCTACGTTGGGATGTAGGTGGTCCTACAACTTTCTCTGCATCTTGAGCCAGTCGCTCAACTTCTGTCAAGCGCTTTCGCCCTCTGATGGTTGGCGCTGCATGAGTGGTCTTTTCCACTCCATGAACCTCGTCCTGTGGCTGATCCACGTCCTGAAGCTCATCCTTAGGAACTAATAGCTCCTCATCTGCATGCAAGTGTAGCTCCCTCTCAAGCGAACACTTCATGGCTTTCTCCTCCTGAAATTTTATATCCCGTCGCACAACAGTTTTACCACTGTCTGGCAAATACACACGATAGTTGTGGGGCGTATCAGTGTACCCCACAAATATCCCAACCTCTGCAGTCGGCTCCAACTTCTTTCTGGCATCCTTCGTCACATGCATGTAAACGTTAGCACCAAAAAATCCTCAAATGAGAAAGATCAGGCTTCTTACCAGAATAAGTCTCCTCAGGTGTACTCATGCCAAGTATCCTATGAGGACAACGGTTCTGCACATAAACTGTTGTATTGCATGCTTCTTCCCACAAGTGAAGGGGTAGGCCCTGATCATGCAACATTGCCCGTGCAGCACCCACAATCATTCTGTTCTTCCGCTCAGCTACCCGTTCTGCTGTGGGTTATGGGGAGCTATGAGCTCTCTACGAATCCCTTCTGCCTTGCAGAAATCCTTGAACTCGTCCGAGATGTATTCACCACCATTATCGCTCCTAAGAGCCTTCACCTTCTTCCCCGACTCCTTCTCGACCAGTGCTTTGAATTCACAGAACTTTGAATATGTCCCGCTCTTCTTCTGCATGAAGAAGATCCAGCACTTACGAGAGAAATCATCAACAAAAATCACATAATACCTGTGTTTTGATGTCGAAGCAACTGAGAAAGGTCCACACACGTCTGTGTGAATTCTCTCAAGGATCGTCGTGGCGCGACTATCCTTCTCGTGAAAGGTGGCTTTCACAAAATTCCCCAAAGTACACCCCTTGCACTGATCTGACTGCGCAAGTGTGCCTTTAGGAAGCCCTGTAGTGATCTGCTGCAGTATCTTCAAGGCTCCATGGTGAAGGTGACCCAATCTCCTGTGCCACAAATCGCCATCATCCCGGCTCACCAATCCTTCTACCTTACCTACCATAGCTACGCATCCATCTACATGCAACTGATAAAGGTTCCTCACTCGAACCCCTATCTTCAGGGTCTCACCAGTTGTCTTGCTGCGCAAGAAGGCCTTTCCCTCGCTGAAAACAACATCATACCCCTTGTCTTCTAACATCGCCACTGAGATGAGATTCTTCTTCAATCCTGGAACATGCATGACTTCCTTCAATACAAAGGGTTTACCAGACTCCCTCTCAAAGGAAATGGTACCCATACCGGTCGCACTGTATCTACCATCATCGCCCATCTCGATGTGCACTCCAAGATCTTTCTCATCCAGATCAAAAAACAAATCTCGATCTCCTGTCATGTGAAAAGATGCACCATTGTCCAGGAACCATACCGATCCCATCACACTTTATACCAAGCATGTGATCAGTGAAAAATCCAGCTCAAACTGTGAGGCTAAGGCCTCTCCCCCTGCAGATCCAGCAGCTTGCTTATTTTTCTTCTTCTGCGGACAATATTGTTGCATAGTGTCCGTGCTGGTGACAGTGAAAACACTTCACCTTGGACATATCCTGCTTCTTGCCTTTCGCACCAGACTGAGAAGCTTTCTTGCTCTTCCCCTTCTTTGCTTTGGCAACCAAAGCACAATTCTCTTCATCAGATCCCTTTGACGAAGATCCGTCCCTGGTACTTCGCCTGATCTCCTCCTGCACAAGATCTGACCATAGTCTTTCCCATCCTGGCAACTTCTCCCGACCATTGACAGAGTCCTGATAGGAATGCCAACTCTTCGGAAGACCAAGGAGAGCCAAGCTCACCAAGTCCTCATCATCGACAGTAACCCCCACACTGCCCAGCTCATCTCGACACTGAGTGAACTTCGTGAGATACTTGGGAATACTGTCACCCTTCTCGCATTTGATGTTTCTGAGTTTATCTTTGAGCGCCAGCTTCCTCTGATCGCTCTTGCTTTGGAATAATTCTGTTAATGATTTCCACATCAAATATGGAGTAGCCTTTCCATGGAGGCTGGACACAATGTGATCCTTCACGCCCTCCAACAGAATCCTTCGACATTTTGCAATCTTCTTTTGCCAAGCATCAGCTTGAGTAGCATCAGTAGGCTTTGGGATATCCGTATCTATGAACTCTTTCAGCCCATTATCATCCAATACTACCTCCATCCTGTCCTTCCATGCAATATAGTTTGAGCTTCCTTCAAGAGCATACTCCAATCGCAATTCATTGAAATAAATTTCAACTTTGACACCAAGAAAACACTACTGCAAATTCGAATTCCACCAGCTCAAAACTCAACCGCTTCTGATCTAAAATTCATGAGAACAAAGTATTTCTCGTACAGAGATTGACTATATGGGCATTCACCGGGTATCTCACCTTCCAAAAGAAGGATGAATCCAAAGGCTACCTGGCCCGATTACAGACTTTGCCTGAGAAATAGAATGTAAACACTTCCTGAATAGTAGATCTGATGATCAACAGCTCGGATACCATGTAGAAATTTTGAATAATTTAACACATATTCAATGGAGATTATCCTGATCATGTACTATTGCGGAAAACATACACAATACATAAGCTCCTCTACGTTGATCATCAATATAGCAGCATCAATAACAATAAAACATCAAGAGCATTCACACATTAACACAGTATGTACCCCGGGGAAAGCATCTCGCTAAAAACCCCAACTATCTGTATATTAATGATTGAGTCATGTAACATTACACAGCATAATACTTCTCACAAGTATCTCCACCTCTGTTACACACAATACAACTCAGATCTGAATCAATCACTAGCTCAAATCTCTTCCGCTGCTTGCCTGCCTCTGCTGCTCAATACCTGCACAAGAACCGGTGATAATTCCAAGGCAGCCACGTCTTTCCTTAGCTAAATCACGTGAGAACAAGCTACAATATGTGGGCAAACTCATTGGCATACTCAATCCCTGATTTGTGCAAGATCTGGTGCACAACTATAGTCACAACTGATAGCAATCTGATTCTCTAACACCTGTCCCTGCTGAACTGAACATGCACTGACATGCAACTGAGTTAACTGATGTATTCATTAGTTGTATTATGAGTTAATACCTTGTGAATTAATTAATAACTAATTCACCCAACTCATCTCTAGTCTATTTGCCAGTTAGACTAAATACAACCAGTTTAACAAAGCTAAACTGAACACAACTCCATCAAATGCACCTCCAGTCCACTAAACTCAACTCACTTGAGTTCTAACTGAAGTCATGCATGCAAATATTCAACTAACCCATAAGAACCAAGTATTTCCTTCATGCAATTGCATGTGCCACATCCGTAGCTCGAACTGAAGTGCTCCAAGAGAATAAGATTAAGTTTATAGTCCAAATATTA
>APFE030647833.1:46494-64449 GCA_000404065.3 Pinus taeda
TCTGCTGCAGTATCTTCAAGGCTCCATGGTGAAGGTGACCCAATCTCTTGTGCCACAACTCGCCATCATCCCGGCTCACCAATCCTTCTACCTTTCCTGCCATTGCTGCGCATCCATCTACATGCAACTGATAAAGGTTCCTCACTCGAACCCCTATCTTCCGGGTCTCACCAGTTGTCTTGCTGCGCAGGAAGGCCTTTCCCTCGATGAAAACAACATCATACCCCTTGTCTTCTAACATCGCCACTGAGATGAGATTCTTCTTCAATCCTGGAACATGCATGACTTCCTTCAATACAAAAGGTTTACCAGACTCCCTCTCAAAGGAAATGGTACCGATACCGGTCGCACTGTATCTACCATCATCGCCCATCTCGATGTGCACTCCAAGATCTTTGTCCTTCAGATCAGAGAACAAATCTCTATCTCCCTTCATGTGAAAAGACGCACCACTGTCGAAGAACCACACTGATCCCATCACACTTGAAACCAAGCATGCGATCAATGAAAAATCAAGCTCAAACTAAGAAGCTAAGGCCTCTCCCCTGCAGATCCAGCAGCTTGCTTGTTCTTCTTCTTCTGCGGACAATTTGTGGCATAGTGTCCGTGCTGGTGACAGTGAAAACACTTCACCTTGGACATATCCTGCTTCTTGCCTTTCGCACCAGACTGAGAAGCTTTCTTGCTCTTCCCTTTCTTTGCTTTGGCAGCCAAAGCACAATTCTCTTCATCAGCTCCCTTTGACGAAGATCCGTCCCTGGTACTCCGCCTTATCTCCTCCTGCACAAGATCTGACCATAGTCTTTCCCATCCTGGTAACTTCTCCCGACCATTGACAGAGTCCTGACAGGAATGCCAACTCTTCGGAAGACCAAGGAGAGCCAAGCTCACCAAGTCCTCATCATCGACAGTAACCCCCACACTGCCCAGCTCATCTTGACACTGAGTGAACTTCGTGAGATACTTGGGAATACTTTCACCCTTCTCGCATTTGATGTTTCTGAGTTTATCTTTGAGCGCCAGCTTCCTCTGATCGCTCTTGCTTTGGAATAATTCTGTTAATGATTTCCACATCAAATATGGAGTAGCCTTTCCATGGAGGGTGGACACAATGTGATCCTTCACGCCCTCCAACAGAATCCTTCGACATTTTGCGATCTTCTTTTGCCAAGCATCATCTTGAGTAGCATCAGTAGGCTTTGGGATATCCGTATCTATGAACTCCTTCAGCCCGTTATCATCCAATACTGCCTCCATCCTGTCCTTCCATGCAATATAGTTTGAGCTGCCCTCAAGAGCATACTCCAATCGCAATCCGTTGAAAGACATTGCTGCGTTGTCACCAAGAAAACACTGCTGCAAATTCGAATTCCACCAGCAACCAACTCAACCGCCTCGAATCTAAGATTCGTGAGAACACAATATTTCTCATACAGAGATTGACTGTATGGGCTTTTACCAGATGTTTCACCTTCCAAAGGAAGGATGAATCCAGAGGCTACCTCGCCCGATTACAGGCTCTGCCTAGAGAAATAGAATGTAAACACTTCCTGAATAGTAGATCTGATGATCAACTGCTCCGATACCATGTAGAAAATTTTGAATAATTTAACACAGATTCAATGGAGATTATCCTGATCATGTACTATTGCGGAAAACTTACACAATACATAAGCTCCTCTACGTTGATCATCAATATAGCAGCATCAATTACAATAAAACATCAAGAGCATTCACACATTAACACAGTATGTATCCCGGGGAAAGCATCTCGCTAAAAACCCCAACTATCTGTATATTAATGATTGAGTCATGTAACATTACAAAGTACAATGCTTATCACAAGCAATCCAGTACCAGCTCCACCTGTTACACACAATACAGCTCAGATCTGAATCAATCACTAGCTCAAATCTCTTCCGCTACTTGCCTGCCTCCGCTGCTCAATACCTGCATGAGAATTGATGATAATACCAAGGCAGCCACGTCTTTCCTTGGCTAAATCACGTGAGAACAAGCTACAATGTGTGCAAACTCATTGGCATACTCAATCCCCTGATTTGTGCAAGATCTGGTGCACAACTATAGTCACAACTGATAGCAATCTGATTCTCTAACACCTGTCCCTGCTGAAATGAACATGCACTGACATGCAACTGAGTTAACTGATGTATTCATTAGTTGTATTATGAGTTAATAACTTGTGAATTAATTATAACTAATTCACCCAACTCATCTCTAGTCTATTTTCCAGTTAGACTAAATACAACCAGTTTAACAAAGCTAACTGAACACAACTCCATCAACTGCACCTCCAGTCCACTAAACTCAACTCACTTGAGTTCTAACTGAAGTCATGCATGCAAATATTCAACTAACCCATAAGAAACACGTATTTCCTTCATGCAATTGCATGTGCCACATCCGTAGCTCGAACTGAAGTGCTCCAAGAGAATAAGACAAAGTTTATAGTCCAAATATTATTGTGAGATAATAATATTTGACTTTTCTATTTTTGACAGCTAATCTAAAAATAGACTTGATCACTCACACTGTGATCACTCACACTTTCATCAAAAGTAGAAGTCCATCTATTTTCTCAACTTGATCAATCATCCATAAACAACAACCTGCAATCCATACACATGATCCATATGTCTAAAAATAGACATAGTATAAAAATAGACTTGCGCCAAAAATAGCCTGCGGGCCCACTTAGTGAAGGCGACTCTTTTCACTAAGCTCCATCATCTTGTTGCAATCTCAACAGTCCTCCACTGGTTCTTCTACCTGTTTTCGAAAATCTCCCGTGTATCGGGCCCGCTCAAAGGCACAATGAGATTTCTATAGGAACTGGGGGGGGGGGTCTCCTACAGGAAGAGTCCTACAGGAAATACTGCATAGCTTTCTGAAGCATAGAAGCCTAGGTTTTTTTCTTTGTCAAATTAGGAGCTCCAAACGAGGTAGGCTCGAAAAACTGCATGGTATGTTTTGAAAAAGGTGATGAATTGAACGACATCTGATTGGGGAATCAGAGAAAAGTATGCCTGTGAATTGAAAGAAAAGCGTTTGCCTTTGAATTGCACTAGGTTTCCCAGTTGTTCCTACATCAACATTCCCCTCGACGTTTCCTATTTCTAAAATTCTCCTGAAGGAAAGATATGCAGCTGTGAGGGTCAACCTGTGGATGAAAATTTTAAATTTACATATTTGAATGTGTGCTGAGAAGAAAACTTGGTCTCTATCCTCTGTCTATAGAAACTAAATTCTCCCTTCCATAAACAGATAGCTAAGTCACAAAAGTCTTGAAACCAGGGAATTGTTGCTAATTGATATTGAACAGTCGAGGAATTCTTCCTTGAGTCTAGGGGGAAACTATAAACAACATTCCCTTTTCTGACCAAAGCACAAAAAAGAAGAAGCACTCTCACCATGCTAGGGGGATTCATAAGAAAAGAACTCTCGGACTCCAGTGAATTGCACGAGCATCCTGAGGTGGTGAACCTTCTCACACGAGCCAATTGGATGCCATTCTTTGACAAAATCCAGGGTCACGATGAGGAGATAGCTGAAGAACTTTTAATGTCCCTAAGACCTCAATCAAAGACACAGGCCACAGTTAGTTTCAGGGGTCTCTCCCTGGAACTCACACTTGATCTCATCAGTCAAGTTACCAGTCTACCATTAGGGCTCCCTTGCAGCAAAGAAGAGAGAACATTGGGCCAAGCTGCCAAGAAAGCATTCTTTCTGCCCGAGGAACATCCTGTAGAAGACAAAAACGAGGTGAGGAGAGCCAGATTGCCTCCTCTCTGGAGTGAGGTCAGTTTCGAAATCATAAAGTACATTAC
Source organism: Pinus taeda (assembly GCA_000404065.3). NCBI lineage: Eukaryota > Viridiplantae > Streptophyta > Pinopsida > Pinales > Pinaceae > Pinus > Pinus taeda. The sequence goes on from APFE030647833.1 coordinate 50,343, forward strand.
CTGTGAAGGAAGATTCAACATCCTCTATGGTTATAATTTCAGGTTGCTGTTTGAATTAAGTCATGGAATTGATTTACCTCAAGCAATGAAACTGAGCATTCCCTAGTTTCTTCTTCAGTCACTAATTAAATGTGGTGTTAGAGTCAGACTTGTCAGTCCTCCATCAGAGATCAAAACTCTTTACGCATTTCATTTTTAGGAGTCTCGCTCCATTCACTCAGCTACATTCTGCTAGGGGCATGCCATAATATGACAGAAAAGGTCTTGTTAGTCATTTCCCCTCATGTCTGGCACCTACTGGCTTAGGTCTTTTGTTTATGTTCACTAAAGTCCATGATAGTCAATGTTCGATCTTTCAATGGACAAGATTCATTTTCAGTAATTAGGTCTAGGGATTAGTCAATTTGGTCTTCAACCATGTCCAATAAAGCCATGTAGACCAGAGGGAGGCCCTTACAAAGTTGTGATTCAAATATTTTCATCGTCATGTTGACAGATTACGACTGTTCTTCAAAACTCTGTTTTGAAGAAAAGTCAAACAGTGTGTCATTTGTGATAATTTTCCAAAAACGTCTCCAGTTGATCTCTTCAGGCGTAGTCATGGTTTCCTTGGCCAAATGCCATGTCATGCGACCCCTGCAAAAAGTGCCAAAAATTTCATCATTCTAGCTTAAAATTCAAAGGGAAAAGTGAAATTCAGTGTTGCATTAAATCAGTGAAAAGTGTCAAAACAAGACATTAGCAAAGTGGTTTTCAAGAAGAAAAAATTAAACCCATGACTCCAAATGCCTTTATATACAAGTTTCCACAAGTAACAAAATCATTGTGCACACCAAGGTCATAGAGAAACATAGCAAAGTGATTGAGAGTGCAAAGCACGCGTTTGGAGTGAGTTTGGAGTCATTTTCAGGAGCGCGACGCACACACAAAGGGGCGCGACGCACAGAGCACGACCCCGCAGTAGTAAAAATACAAGGGTGCGACGCACACACAGAGTGAAGCACACTAGGTTTTCTGCGTGATTCACACCCACAAAGGCCCGAAATTGTTCCAAATTTGCCACAAATCATTTGGAATTCCCTCCAATTGCCAGGTAGGGTCTATATCTTGGCTTGCTCATCAAATTTTGTGGATAGGATGATGGTTATGGATGTTTATAATTGCAATAAAAACGCATAAACCTTACCACTTGAAAACATCAAAGCCTTTGCTCTAGGGTTGCAAACTTGTGGTGTTGATGCCAAGGCTCCTCCTCCCTTTCATTTTTCCCCTTCTTTCCATTGTTCCCTTCCCCCCTATCCCATTTTTTCCCTATTTTCCCTACCCTAAAACATTACTAAACCCCTATTCCCTATCCCCTCCACTCATTTATCAACTATAAAACCCCAAAACCCTACCTTATAAAATCCTCAAACCCTCCTACATGTCCCTAAACAAATTTTCCCCCCATAACCCTTAATCCCATCATATTATTCCCCTCCTAACACTCCCTTTTGTATTGTTCCCCTTGGTGGCAAAGATCATATCAACACACAGTTTCATACCATCATCAAAGGCCACCCAAGCACAGTCCATATACATCAGTCATGGCATCTGAGCATTCATCGGAGTATGAGATGGAAACCCAAAGTGATTCATCCTCGGAAGAAAAGGCTCGCCGGAGACATCACAAAAGTGGCAAACATGTTAGGGATGAGCCAACCATCCTCACTGAACTGCAGGACTGCCCTCTTGCTATGTCATGTTTCCAGCATCTATCATGTTTTGATTTTTGTCAAAGGGTGGCTAATGTTCGAGTTCATCATGAGTTTACCCATCTTTTTGTGCCTCACCTACATGGAGGTCACTCTATCTTGGCCGGGGTCACCTTCACACTGACACCTGAAATTATCTCATTAGCAACCGGCATACCGAACATTGGAGAATAGTGGCACAAGAAACAAAAGGTTGATAGGCAGCACTATGAGACTTACATTAAGGCCAGTTTCTTGAGGCAGCTCCAAAGAGTCTTTCCATTCAGATATTTGAAAGATGAATATGCTCCACTCATGAAGTTGATCATGAAGTACTTCAGCTGTGAGGGGAAGTTCTTTCGTCTATATGCCTATCACATCAGGTTGCTCATGCACTTTACCAGGGTACAGATGATGAACATACCATATTTCATTTGCAGGAACATAGAGAGGATGAACACCTTCATGCAACACAAAACCCCTCAGCAGCAACTTAACAGTGTTTATCACTTTGCCCTTATTAAGATTTTGGTGGATCATCAGTTGGGATTGCAGGGCGTTACTTGGGATGACTTCATCTATCGTGACCTCTTCGGCACTTCACAGGTATTATCAGAGGTTGACCATGAGACAGGTGGTCCTTCCCATCAGTATGAGCACCATGAGACCACTACTGTGCCAGTATTCATCACCTATCAGAGAGGCTGTAGACATTTGTTTGCGGCAGCAAAGCGAGTGTTATCTCCACCCAGGGTGGAAGGGGCCTCGCTTCCGACATTGGCAACACAGGTACAGGAAAAGGGAAAGAGGCCCATGCACGACGAGGGGCCATCAGGTGAACAAGAGGCCGACTTCATCCTCATTCATGATGATGATGCAGATGTGGAGAGTGCCAAACCTAGGAGGACCATCTAGGAGAAGAAAACGGAGATCCAAGACTTGTCACTCAATTTGGAGAGGGCTAAGTGGATTATCAAGTATTTTGAGTAGAGAAACAAATAGCTTGAGGACTAGCATGAGATCATGGAGCTGCAAAACATCCATGAGAATCACCAAGCTACCCAGCATAGGAGGATTGAGCTCACTCCATTAGAGCAAGAGATTAACAATGACCATGAGTCTTGGCTTGAGCGGATCAAAATCCACCTTGAGAGACTACTAGAGAAGGCCAACAAGGACAAAACTATATTGAGGTGGATGGTTTATCACTACAGGGCACGGAACATGAGTTCAAAGGCTCGGATAAGGAGTTTGAAGGCAAAATTGAGCAAAGCAACAAAGAGGCAAAAGAGGAAAAAAGAGTAAGATCAGCTTAAAATCTTGGTTGAAGCCTCTGTGGCCCAGCATAGCACCTCATAGAGGATCCCCAGCCCAAATTTCAAGAAATTTGGGGCAATTTTGGTCACATGACAAATTTTTGGTCACAACACAGGGTTTTTCTCCCTGTGCGTCGCGCCACCGGCGCGGCGCTTAGGATTGGGAGCTCCAAATCACAAATGGCTTGTATTTTTGGATTCACCATGAAAAATCATGCCTTCTGGTGCATGGACAAGAAATTTGGGCATGATTTGAGTCCCCAAGAGGTCAAAAACACTCAAAAAATGACCTCTCTGCCGCTATTTTGACACACAGGAAGCAGTCTTGGGAGAATGATGTTTTGGAGGGGAAAATGAGCACCAAATTCAGAAATTCCACTTGGGTTGGAAAGTAGATAGGCCATGATTTCCAACAAGCACACTTGAGCACAATTTGGACCCCATAAAGTACCTCAAAATCACCTCCAAAGTGGCTCGGCGCATATAGATTTGGGCGCGACGCATATAGAGAGAAAGGCCAAAATCACTTCCGCTTCATGACATTTCGATTCGCAAATTTCTCCAAGTGGGCCCTCTCATTTACACTACACTTTTTTCGGCAGCTAAGGCAAAGTTTAAATAATATTTTCACTAAAGGTTGGCTTCTATCCAACTGGCAAAGGAAGGCGAGCAGTCACCCAAGCCATTTGTCATTTTTTGTAACGTTGGACCTGTAACTACTGGTTGGCTTTCCATTTCCATTTTGTAAAGATTTGAAAAACTCCCCAACTCTTGGTCATTCTATTTCCCCATGGCATAGTCTATTTATTATATGCAAACCATTTGCAAAGGGTTGGTTGGTTGTAATTTCTCGGAGACTGTGGGAGAGAAACTCAGTTCTTCATTGTATATTTTGACAAAGGATTAATGAAAGGCAGCAGCTCTATTTCATGAGATTCTTGTGGTGTGAGTGTAGCAAATGTGTTCTCTTTATGTTTCATATGTATTTCGTTATGTTTCACAGTTCATTCATATTCATTTTCAATGAAATTTTCTAAGTAAGATAAGGGGTAGAATTCATGTTTATTGCTTGCCTGTGGGGAAGTTTCACATCTGTGTTCTTCTTCGTTGAAAAGGATCTGTGTTTATCCCTTTTCACCCTCTAAAAAAATATTCCATTCTGCTTATTTCAATTTAATTGCTAGACTTTCCACCTGTCTGCCTCACAAGTAATCTGTGCCTTTGTGTTAAATTCTCTGTCATTATGTTCGTGGTCCATACATCCCAGAAACTCAGTCATTTATCAAAATTGCTTCTTGTATCCATATTTATTTACTAGCCTAAAATCAATATTTCACTGCAAGTCATCTCAAACCATATCGTTTTGATTATTCATTGAGCGTGACATGGAGAGAGCCCTCTCCTATTCTGGTAGGGCTAGCTACCAGACTGAGCGTGGTTTGTGGTTACCCTGAATTTTGCCTTCCTTCAGCCTAAGGCAGATTTAGGTGCTAACATGTGGTACAAAAAAGAATGAAGGGATTCTAGACTAGCTGGCCCATCATGGGCTCATCAAATTATTAGTGAAAGATGCCCTGCACACCTACACTATCCCCATATCTTGGGAAGTCTTCCAAAACATGTCTAGGGGTCACAAAATTAAAAATTTGGTTGAAAATATCACCCCATCCAGTAGTGAGGAAGGAGAACACATTGAAGAAGGTGAGAAAACCAATGGTGAAGGAAAGTAAGACCTTCAAGCACAGCAAGAACAGAAAGGAAAAGGATAAATGGGCCAGGTCGTTGAGCCTAAAATAGAGGCGCAAACAACAGCACAAATACCATGGGAAAAGAGAGTGCAGGATAGAGCAGATAGGGATGAAAAACCCCAAATAAAAGCTATCACAGCCAAAGCAGGCACGTCCAAACAATAGGGAAAGACACATCCTGAAATAGCAACAGAGCAGCCAGAAACAGTTGACACAGGGGCTTCTACAAGAAGCAGAGAAAAAGAACAGCAAGAGGAGAAATCACTCGAGACATTGGCAAGAGAGGCAACAGCTATGCTTGCCACTCTAAGCACACCTACAAAACAAAAAGGGAAAAGAAAAAGGAAAACTTCCATGTACTTTAAAGCAAGGAGGAGCACAAGGATCAAAGCAGGCAGACTCCAGCCTAAATCAGAAGTGCCAATTGTCATTGAGGACACCACCCGTAAGCCAAAATAAGAGTCCCCTACAAAGATATCCATCACCTACGAATGAGAAAGCCCAAAAACTTCCACCTCGAGAGAGAAAATTAGGCTGGTGGACTCAAAGACAACTCTACAGGAAGCTGAGGAATCTCTACAGGAAACTCTAGCTAAGCTAAGGGAGACCGAGAAACTGGAGGAAAAGGCGGCCAAACACTCACAGACATAAGAAAAGACAGAGCAAATATTGGAACCTAGCCCTCAACCTAGCTTGGGCTCATACTATAACCTGTTAGAGGCCGGGAAGATAATTCCCCAGAAATTTGCGGTGCCACTTTTCTTTGCACTGAAAGAAGAAAGGATTAGGACTCACACTTGGATGAATATTGCTAAATCCAAGGGAGTGGTAGATATAGGCCACCTAGAAGAACAACTCAAGGAATCAAAAAAGGAATTGGCTATGGTAAGGCATGTAGAGAGCAATCAAAGGGCCAAAGTACAGGAAGAGAATGAGCTGCTGAAACAACAACTGCAGCTCTAGGGAAGTCACAGGGAAGATAAGCCCCCCATCTTGGGAGAACACCAGCAACAGGAAAGGCCTCCAAAAGACAAAGAAACCCCTGATGAACAACAGAGAGAGGACGGGCTGCAGGCTGAGGTTGAGGCACTAACAAAACAGCTACAGGAGAAAGAATTGCAGGCAGCAGGGGAAATACAATCTCTAAAACACCAGGTACAAGAAAAGGAAGCCCAATTGGCCTGCATGGCCAGCTGGGAAACAGAAGCTTTGCAATGTCGGCAACCAGCCAAGTCATATGCCTTATACCTTAAAGATCAATGGTTGCAGTTCCATATTAACACCTTGGCCCAAAGGGGCACCATTCCATTTCAAAATTACCATCAATTCATGGCTTTGTGTGACAGTAGCTCAGCAGAGGATAAGGCCAAATTATCAGAGTTTTATTTACACAACTTTTCCCTTCCTAACATGAATCTATGTGACCCCAATGCTGCAGTGGGAGATGTGCAACTTATGGCCATGAACTATTGGTTAAACCATGAGGAAAAAAGGGCAGCAAAGATTTGAAATCTCATGGACAAGGAGCTAAGAGTGAGCCACTCATGATCAGAGCAGAGCTGGAGGATCCCTCGGCCTTAATATATACCCACTAGCACCTGGCCAATAACCCTCAGGTTCTACCAGACTACATTGAACGACAAGCTCAAGCCATTTCTCATTTTGAGGACATGGAAAGATTGTTGGGGGATAACTGCATTCATGCTTGCACAAGGAGGTGGAACACACTATCCCACAGTCTGAAAATAAGAGAATACCACACCCCAACAAGGATGAGGGAGGCCTTGGCAAGAGTACCCCTCTATAAATAGTCAATGCAAAATATACAGGCCAACTGGATCGGCCTAAAGTACAGTCGTCCCTTGCTCTTAGGACTGCTGGAAGGAGTCAATGAAGAAGAGGAACACAGGCCGTGGGAGGAAGTAGAAATAAAGCAGGATTTCATGACAAGGAAGAAGACATCACCTCAGAAGCCTGGGATGTGAGAGAGGCGGTCAAAGCAATCAAGGATGATGAGCTGGATTAGTTGCTTAGAGGATGACGACCCATTTAGCAGGGGGGTGATGATGAGCCCCAAAATTGGGAACTTATTGGGCTCATTTTGCCTAATTTTTCTTCATCAATCCACCATTTTTCATATTTTATGCATGCTTTTGAGTATATTTATGTTAATTGAATGAATGAGAATAGTCACTTGACCAAGAAGGCTAACACGTGGTTATTGCAGATTTTTGGACAACTTTGGGACCAAGGCCAAGCATTTATGAGCTAGATGACAGCCAAGCACGAGGGAACAAGGGTGAGGATTCGTAGGAAGGGTTTATCCTGCACTAAATGGCCCTTCCTCAAATTCTCCACCATCAACTCGGAGTTCAGCAGCCCACCAAAAATGATTCCCAAGGGCAGCCAAGCAGTTTTGTGTAAAGTGACTGATCACTGGCAGTTTGGGCAGCCGAGGCCCTCGAGTTAAGGGGTGTTGTTGGAGGCCCTCATAGTGTATAAGAAGGAAGGCTTCCAGCCTTCGGAGGTTACTTTTTGAACATTTGTATTTTGCACTCTAGTGCTGCTCTGTTTTTGCTCATTTGTGGAGCTTTTGTTGTAGACATTTCTGTGACATGGTTATTTTCTTAATAATGGAGATCAATTTTCTTTTTCTTCAATTTTGAGCTTCTTCTTAGGAGCATGTAGCTCTTGGGATTGGGCCCAACCCAAGTGCCAAGACCTCCTTTGTGTACTGTTATATGTTTTTTATGCCTTTAATTAATTTCTACGAGTAGGTCACAATCTTGTTTGGTTGCTTAGTCCATTTTATATGATAGAAATAGTTGTTCATATTTCAATTCGATTTAATAGGTTGGTAACAGAAAATATCTTCGAAAAGGGCTATCAAGCAACCCTTGATCTCACCTCTCCCTCCTTGGGACCATGAACTGAGACCAAGGTGTCCTTGCTACCATAAAAACACTATTCTTGCTTCTTCATGCAATTTCTAGTGTTAGATTCTTAGTTGCAAAAGTTGGTACCAGTTGTGATTACATGCTTAGATCCATTCTTACTTGGTTCCCATAGTTGTTTTACATGATTTGTTGCGAATAAACGTTTTTTTCATCATGCTTATGGTTTCTAGGTCAAATTAGGCCAAAATAGCTAGATCTTTGGTTTTCTTAGTCTTTGTTGGTTAGTTTTGGAAAATAATGTGCAAAGCACCTTTGATACCTCCTCCCCTACCCTTACCCCATCAATGCAACCTGATTCGTCCTCTAACTCATATTCTTGCCTCTCACTTGCCATGTTTTCACACTTTGCCCTAGTTCCTACATTCTTGCACAACATTGCTTCTCCTATCTTTGAACCAACCCAATCGCCTTAACCACTCTTCATCCTTAATCATCAATTCCTAGAACTCCTAACACACTTGTCTCACCTCCATACCCACTTCTTCACCTTTCTGCCACCATCAACCCTTCAAAATCCTCTTTTCGGAACATCCTGTAGAAACTTCCTATAGAAACATCCTGTAGAACCCCTGCAGACTTCCTGTAGAAGCTCACGAAAGCGGTTTCTTGAGATCCGATCACTGTGAAACTCTCTAGAAGGGTGCTAGGGATCCCTTAGGCCCTCTTCTCACCTTCCCAACCTCCTTCAAGTACCTAATCCATTTCCTTTCACCAATCAACCTCTGCACAGTCAACAACAGTTAAAGCACATGCATAATAATTCTGCCAACTTACTCAAAAATACAAAAAGATGTTTCTTTTCAGATTTCACTTCAGAAGTAGCTTAGACACATGCACTTAACCTTCCAAAGAATCAATGGCATCTCTTTCAGTAGCTTTCATCCTTTTTCTTGCATTACTAGGGCTAGTTGGTAAAACTAGGGTTTGCTAGGGTTTACATTTCCTTTCAGCTTTTCAGTTTCTTTCTGCAAGTAGATTAGCCTCCTTTGAGTTAGCTTTCATCCATTAGTTAAAAAGCTTCTTCTAAGAGCTCATGGAAGTTGTCTTAAGCTCCTAGCGGACTTGTGCCAGCTGATCAAGTGGCAGCCATGGCAAGAGCTAGTACTTGTGCATATAGCACAGTCGCTTCCAAGTTTGTTACGAACTACCAGGTTGATAAAAGTAAGGAAGGGAGTCCCAAGAGTTGCAGCATTATTTCTGCAATACTGGAGCCCACCAACTTGCTCACTTGAGATTTGAGAAGTTGATTAGAGCAAACATTTTTGAGTGCCAAGCAATATTTGAGCCCCAAAGTTCACAAATGACCACAGACATTTCAAACAGGATGACAGCTACCAGGAGAGGTTTGGGCTCTACCAAAGGAACCACTGACAAGGCTACGCAGAAACTCACGGTACATGATGTTCCCGAAATTGCCTCGAATGCCGAGACCCAAGAAAGTTAAGTTGGCAGCGGGAACAGTTTGCATGTCCCTGAGGAATCCGTGGTTCGGTAAACCCTCAATGGAAGAAAAGGGAAAGGTTGTCACCATTGAGACAGATGACGAGGAGGAGCACCTACCGGCTCTCGTCGATGAGATAGAGGAAGCAAAATAAATGGAAGAGGACATTTATTCGGTGCGCTCTATAGCGAAATTTCCCGAGTACGTCCTTCCGCGGAAAGGGAAAACTAACATACCAAAGGACCTAAATGCCACTAGGAGCACACTCCAGACCTCGCTCCTCCCTGATGGAATTGTGTTTGGGGGCTCGCACCTGGGTCACATGCCCACAATGAAGTTTGAAGATTGGGACCTCGCGGATAGCGAGAAGTTCCCACATTTAGAGACGGAGAGCCTCATGAAGCAGATCACGGAGGGGCCAGTCACAACACTAGAGCCATAAAAAAGGATGCACATTGTGGAGAAGGCTAGATTACTTCATCTACTGTGGATTCCACACTTTCACTACATGCTTATCACTATTTTTTTCATTAGGCAGCTGCTTTTCCTGGTGAACGATGGGTACTTATGGCTGGAGGAGCCTATTCCCATCACGACAGATCTCATGCATAGAATTTCCCAGCTCCCCTGTAAGGGAAAGGACCTCATGGAGATAGCAGGAAAAAGTAGAGATTTGGTGCTCGCAGAGGCCATGAAGAAAAAATACAAGATATAGAAGAAAAAGAGGGGTTACGCAATCAGCAGCATCAAAGATAAAGGGGTGTGCGTAGCCACCCAACTCCTGGTTAGGAAGGTAATGAGAAAATGTCGCGACAATGAGGTACCAGCACCGGTAGTTATGCTGGCTGAACAATGTGCAAAGGGGGCCCAATTCAACTGGGCCGAGTTCCTCTCAAAGGAATTCTTGACCAACTATAAGGAAGCCTAGGAGCATGGAAAGACCTTCCACTATGCGTGGTTGTTCTTGTCCATTTTGCTAGTAACAAGAGAACTGCCCGAGGACAGTCAGTTCCCTAGCATTGAACAGGACTTACCAGAGGCCACAAAGTACGCATCGCTCCAGGCCACACAGGACACAAAGCAAATTCGTGAGACAAAGATCTTCTGGGTGCTCATGGAGGTGAGCATTCGGATGTGGATCAATAGACGATCGCACCTGTCCCCCATAGTACACAATAGTTTGCATAGCTTTGCAAACTTTAAGGTAGACATGCATAATATTTACATCAAGGTGCATAAGGATCTGACATAGCAATGGACCAAGGTCCCCTTCATCACCATTGATGATGAAATATTTTCAATGTTAGAATCATGGCCCCTCCGAGTGGCGCACCCCAGATTTGGTGGAGTTGGATAGCACAACAGCATAGAAACAAAAGGATGAGGCCAAGTTGCACGTCAAGAAGTTAGCTGAGAAGAGGCGCAATGAAAAAGTGGCCGCGGAGGTAAGGGCTGCCCGTGAGGTAGCAAGGACAGTCGTAGAGCAGGCAAAGGCCGCCGAAGTAGCAGCAGCAGCGTAGGAAACAAGGGCCACCACAATGTAGGACGAGGAGGGCCAGGACTTGTCTATAGGCCAGGAAGTAGAGCGCATAGACCTCGCAGAAGAAGGCACGGACCCAGGCTCAATTTCCACCCAACTGAAAAGGCCGCGCATCACAAAGAGATCAGGTGTAAATAGTTAATGAAGCATGTCGGTGAGTCCCAGAGTTGTCCATCGCTGCAAACCTACTAACAGAGATGCGGATCCACTGTCTGGTGAGTGGAGTCTGAAACACATGCAAAGAAACAATGTGTGTGCAGCTGGAGCTGAATCTCCATATTGCCGAGTTGCGGCTGAAGGTGCAGCCTTCCACTCCTCCAAAAGTTAGAGAGCAACGCGTTAGCGCTACTCAAAAAGGATTGGAAGAAATTGGGCGGGCAGTGTAGGAGTGTAACGGTATGTTGTACCAAGCCTTTGGCGTCCTCACATCCTTGCAGGAGAACCCCAACATACAACGCTTGGAAACAAAGGTGTTCAAGCTTCAGGAGCGGTATGATAATGTAAGGGGAACTGTGCAGACAGTCGTCCTCACCCAATAGCTGGCAAAGATGTAGCAAGCAAGGGCACTGAAAGAGCAGGTGGATGCTACAAGACAGAAAGAGGCACTTCTCAAAGCGCGCCTCTAGCCATGGATTGATGAGGCCTTCACCATTACAGTAGATATTGAGGGAAAGCTTGCACAGATGCAGGGACTTTATGCGCTAAGGCAGGTAGTTGATCCTCACAAAGAAGCATAAGGAGAGCGCATGCAACAGGTCCAATAAACAATAGAACAGTCTGTCGTGGACCTCCAAGCAGTACGGGACTAGTTGGAGGGGCTCTGCGCCATGATTTCCACACCAACAGAATGACTCGGGATGAGTCACGATGATTGTGTTGGGGGCCTGTTCGGCATGGAATCCCCCCACAGCATGGTTTAGGGCTCAAAGCCCAATTTTTGGTCAAATGTATTATATGACTCCGCGAATTGTAGGTGTGGAGTGTGAAGTATAGGTTAAGTCATAGGGATTCCCGCCCTAAAGCATTGTAATGTATTGTAAAGTCATGTCGACCTACCCATGGTACGCTGACCATGGGATTGTATAAATAGAGTGAGGCTCTAAGTCGTAAAGAGAGTGAATTGCAAAGATGAATACGCATGGTTCAAGCATAGAGTAAGAGTCTAAGTGTATTGGGTCATAGTAGTAGGAAGAGGCTCTACAGCTGAGTGCACAGAGACCTAGTAGAGTCTGCAGCTGAGTGCGCAGACCCCTACAACTGAGTGCGTAGGGAAATTTTGAGTCTGTAATCTTGATCGAAGAATGATAAAGAGAAGTTGATTCCTATTTCTGTGTATTTGCTTGTGCATTGCCTTCTTTGCATCTATATTGTTTTATTTATCATGTGCACTTATATGATTGTTGGATATGTTGTAATAATCACTAGTCTTACACAAATAAGTTAAGTAATCGAGCAATAACAGATTAAATAGCAAGGAACTTGGGTATAATACGGGTTGCACACCAAGGAGGTCTGCGCGGAAGTAGCATCACAGGTTGTGAAGGAATAACAAGTGCATGTAGTGACGTGCACACAGGGTCAAACCGCGGACCTCTAGAAGCTCATCAGACATCCCCAGGGTGCGGAAACTTGGTTCTAACACCCTCCCATACTACTTCGGTTGAGACCTCAGTCCGCACTCCGTGGAATGTTGCTGAAAGGGCTAGTAGTACCAGGATTTGCTTGGCTAAATCACCTCTGAATTGTAGGTTTTAACCCCGTATAGAAATTACCTGCATACGAATTCTAAAACACAGAGAAAAAACAATGCGAGAGCATAACACATATACACAAAGATTTCCCCCTAGATCCCAAAACCGGGACAACTAGCTTGATATGTTCATTTCAATGTTACAATACATATTTATACATGCTAAAGCATCCAATACCATGGACTGAAAACCATCACATCCAAAAACATGTGTGAAAATCATGCACAAAACCATAGGTTGGTCTACCTAACCTAACATAGGGTCCCCATAAAGTGGGGTTACGGGTACCCCTCAAACCCCCTATGAACGCCCCCCCCCCACCCGCTACACAATCAGTGCAATGAAGGGGGGACTTCGCCCCCCCTCTAACCCCTCGGTTAAATACGTGGGCTAGTCGTGGAAATAATATAATACAGCCCAACATTCTCCCACTTGTTGTTTTCTTTCCACAGGGGGCCACAAGAGAGCTTCATCATTTTTTCAACCCTAAAATTCCCATTGTTTCTCTACACCAAGAGAACTTCTCAAAGCTCATAGATTTTGTTAATGCATCTGTAGTATTCTTCAAAGTGTCCACCTTTACCAGAAACACCTTTTTGTTTTGTATCATATCCCTCACAAAGTGATACTGAACATCAATGTGCTTTGTCTTTGAATGATATGCAGGGTTCTTTGCTAAGAAAATTGCACTTTGGATGTCACAGTTTATCGTCATATCTTCCTATACGAACCCCATACTTGAACACAATCTCTGCAACCAAACTGCTTCCTTGCTTGCATGAGTGGCTGCCATGTATTCTGCCTCTGTAGTTGATAGTGCCACTATAGATTGTTTCTTACTCATCCAACTGACTGCACCTCCAAATAGGTTAAACACATACCCGCTTGTAGATCTTCTCTGATCTAGATATCCAGCCCAGTCTGCATCAACAAAGCCAAAGGATATCCAACACTCTATCCAATCCTGGTCTTCCTTGATAGCACAAACCATAATCACTAGTGCCACGGAAATACCTGAAAACCCTCTTCATTGTTGTCCAATGCTCCTTCCCTAGTCTTGACATAAACCTGCTCAATAATCCCACTGCATGTGCAATTTCTGGTATAGTACAGACCATTGCATACATTAAGCTACCGACTGCACTTGCATATGGAACACAGGACATGTCCTCTTCCTCTTCTTATGTCTTGGGACACTTTTCAGCAGATAACCTCACACCTACAGGAATAGGAACCTTCACCAATTTACTATCCTGCATATTAAACCTCTGCAATATTGTCTCGAAATACTTCCTCTGGTTTAACCAGAGCTTCCTCTTTGTACGATCTCTTTTAATTTCCATGCCCAAAATATAGTTTGCAGCACCAAGATATTTCATGTCGAATTTCGAGGACAATTGGGTCTTCAAATCCTAGATAATTTCTTTGTCATTTCCAACCAGCAACATATCATCCACATATAAGACCAGATAAATAACATAGTCACCAATTAATTTAAAATACACACAGTGATCTACTTTGCTTCTGGTGAAGCCAAGTCCCTGTATAAATGTATCAAATTTCTGATACCACATCCTTGGTGAGTATTTTAACCCATACAGAGACTTCTTTAACTTGCATA
>APFE030647833.1:64854-98707 GCA_000404065.3 Pinus taeda
GCCTCATTTTTGTGCAAAGATGCCATTTCATCAACCATGGCCTCTTTCCAGAGTTTTCCATCCTTTGAATCTACTGCTTCCTTCACAGTTCTGGGATCATCATCAGTAATAGATAAAGCAAAATTTGAATAGAAAGTAGACAGGCTATAACTTTCTAGCTGCCTTATTTCTCGAACTGATCTTCTCACAGCTGGAGTTTGTGGCTCTTCATCTTCTAATTCCTCTTGTGCTGTAGAATCTGATTCTTCCTCCTTAAGCTCAAACTCTATCTTATCAGGTTCCTTTGGTTGGACTTCATGTTTAATAATGTATTTTACCTCTCTGAACACCACATCTCGACTGTACACAACCTTTCATGTGACTGGGTTCCAAATCTTATAACCCTTTACACCATCCCTATAGCCAATAAAGATGCACTTTTCAGATTTACTATCCAACTTGGTTTTTTTCTCCTTTGGAACATGTACATATGCATCACATCAAAATACCCTTAGATGTAAAAGATAGGGTTTCTTACCAGTCCATACCTCTTGTGGAGTTTTATCCTCCAACACTGATGAAAGTGACCTATTGACTAGGTAACATGCAATATCCACCGCCTCTGCCCAGAATTTTTGTCCTAACCCGACACCACTAAGCATGCTTCTTGCCCTTTCCATCAACATCTTGTTCATTATTTCTGCAACTCCATTTTGCTAAGGTGTACATGAAGTAGTCTTCTGGCGTGATATACCACACTTCTTACAAAATTCTTCAAATTCCTTGCTGCAAAAATCTCCACCATTATCTATCCTCAGCACCTTTATCTTCATCTCTGTCTAGTTTTCCACCAGAGCCTTAAATTCTTTAAACCCGTCAAAGACTTCATATTTCTTCTTAAGGAAATATATCCACGTATTCCTTGAGAAGTCATCTATAAATGATACATAGTACATAGACTTACCCAGTGATGGAACCTTCACAGGTCCAAACACATCACTGTGCACAAGCTCTAATATCTGTTTTGCCCTCTTACCACCAGAGGGGAAACTCACATGATTCTACTTCCCATACACACAATTTCTACAAAAATCAAAATCTAGAGAGATATTACTCATACCTTCTACCATGAAGTATTCGAGGGCCCTTCTCTCCAATACGTCCAAGCCTTTGATGCCATAGCATGGTCTTCTCTCCAGAGACCACTAGATTTTCAGTTCCACTTTCAGGAACCACAGAACTCTTGCATCCATCAATAACAGTGATACCTTGCAGCTTGTACAGAGTTCCAATCCGAACTCCCCACATCAATACCAGTGCTCCCCAAACCATTTTGCAGATATCCTTCTTGAACACTATTTTTACACCTGCATCATCCAGCTTGCTTACAGAAATTAGAATTCTAGCTAATGCAGGAATGTGTAGAACACCCGAAAGTGTTCTAACCCTTCCAAATTCAAATTCAACTTTACTTTTCTGCGACCAATGATTCTAGCCTTCCTATCATGCCCCAAGAAGACATCACCACCATCATATTTCTCATACTCACAGAACCACTCTCTATGGGGATTGAAGTGAAAGGATGCACCTAAGTCAATCAACCATGCCTCATGATCTAGATGTGTACTTGAAGAAGCCAAGTACACATCCCCACCTTCATCTGAGGTGGTTTTCACCTCTACAGAAGAAGCATCATCAGATCCCTTTCCTTTGTCAGGAGCTTTAGATTTACAGTCCATTTTGTAGTGCCCTTCATTTCCGCATTTCCAGCACACCACCTTTACAGGTTTTCCTAGAGATTTAGATCTACTGCTAGATTTAGATCTCCCACTCGATGACTTATTTTTATTTCTGTTCTCGGACCATCCTCATACCTACAACGCATCACCATTCTGGCTCTCCATATTCTTCTGTCTCATCTCCTCCGTCAGCAAGCATGAGAATATTTCATCAAACTGTAAGGTAGTTGTGTTGCTACCTATTGCAATAACCAGACTATCGCACGAATCTGGTAGAAAACACAACAAATTGATTCACTTATCTTCATCTTAAATTTTAATATCAACAGATGCTAATTGACTTACCACAGTATTAAATGCGTTCAGATGCTCTGTCACTGAGTGTCCATCTTCAACCTTAGGTTATACAGCTTTTTCCGCAGGAACAGTTTATTCACCAAAGACTTAGATTGGTACAAAGTCCCTAACTTGCCCACAAAGCCTTCACTGTAGCTTCCCCTGATACATTCAGCAATACTAAATCTGAGACACACAATCATATTATGCTCTTTGCCTTCCGATCCAAATTCTTCCATTCTTCATTGGACACTCCCATTGGTTTAGTACCTGGATCTACCACGATCCACTGATCTTTATCCACCAACAGATCCTCCATCTTGAGTTTCCACAACTCAAAACTCTAACCATTAAATTTCTCGATCTCTATCTTTCCACTACTCGCCATCTTCTTTCACCACCAGAATCGATCTCACAGATCTCCCACTGAATAGGGTCTACCATAGGCCCAAGCGAAACCCCTCAACAACAAAGTTGTCCCCTTGAAGCCAAAACTGCTTTGATACCAAATGTAGGTTTTAACCCCGTACAAAAATTACCTGCATACGAATTCTAAAACATAGAGAATAAACAATGCGAGAGCATAACACACATAAAATACATATACACAAAGCTTTTCCCCTGGATCCCAAAATCGGGACTACCAGCTTGATTTTTCATTATGTTCCTTTCAATGTTACAATACATACTTATACATGCCAAAGCACCCAATACCATGGACCGAAAACCATCACATCCAAAACCATGGACCAAAAACCACCACATCCAAAAACATGTGTGAAAATCATGCACAAAACCATAGGTGGGTCTGCCCAACCTAACATATGGTCCCCATAAAGTGGGGTTACAGATACCTCTCAAACCCCCTATGACCCCCCCCACTACACAATCGGTAAAACGAAGGGGGGGGGCACCGCCCCCCCTCTAACCCCCCATTTAACTACATGGGCTAGTCGTGGAAAGAATATAACACAACCCAACATGAACCTGGGTCAAGCCCATACAAGCCAACAACCACTACCAGAAGTGACACCCACTTAATTTCAGAAATGGGGTAAATGAAATCTGCAGCCAAAAGTTTCTGAAGCTCATCTTTGATAATGTCTTTTAATGTTGGGTTCATACACCTTTTTGGTTGCTGAACTCACGAAACTAAAGGTCATGTGAATGTACTATAAATGTATATCGTTCGTTAATAATAGATATAATCTCATGCTTATATTTAACAATATGTTGCCTCCATGTATGTGTTTAACATGGTATCAGAACAGGTGTACTCCTACCCTGCTCAATTTGAGTCACTTGTGTTGTGGCCTCTCTGTGCATGTCAATTCTGCATTCCTGTGGATAGAACTTCTATTATTGTGTGCATGCCTATTTCATGCTTCACATTGTCTGGCTGACCTCTCTCAGCTAGATTTGCGCTGGGTTCTATTAGCTCTGTTATGCAACACTGATATTCTAAGATCAAAAGGGGTTTCACATTAGTCACTCTTCTCTTCTTTACTTCTACCCCGCTTACTCTCCTCCATCTCTATTTTCCTATTTTCCTCCTAAACCCGAAAAAGTAACACCCTTTGACTTTAGCCTCGAGCACAAAACCCCAAACCTACCATAAAACCCTACCATATGTCTTCGCGCATTCATAACTCGTCGTGCCACATCCCCACCGTTGATCACCCCGCCAATCCAACGGCTCCCCATCGCACCCAATAAAGGCGACCCACTTCACCACTCTCTACCATCAAAGCATCTCCTCCAAGATCTAACGGTCTTCGCTTTCATCACACCAACAACTTAATTGAGTGATAGCGCACGATGAGAATGGTTTTTCTCTCTCATCCACTGCTACATGTCGACCGTTGAATGGAATCGCTCAGCCCCGGGCTCTTACCACTTTATGCCCGAAAGCAATGCGATGAATATCAGTACTGCCTGACCAATCTACCCTGGCCGTTAAACATCTTTGCAAATTTGTAGCTCGATGACCATCTGATCTGCCCGCTAAAGATCTAACGGCCATAACACACCCCACTCCCACCTCAGCCTATAGCCTCCACCAAGCCATCTCCACTGTCCATTTTCCTGATCAAACAATCATCCTTCTCCCTCATCCCAACTGTCCGTGTGCCCATACATCCCACGTCCTCTTACCATTCTGTTGCCCGAAGAAGGAGATGACCAACTTCGCCATCATCAGTCACAGTC
The DNA here is from genome assembly GCA_000404065.3 of Pinus taeda. Taxonomy (NCBI): domain Eukaryota; kingdom Viridiplantae; phylum Streptophyta; class Pinopsida; order Pinales; family Pinaceae; genus Pinus; species Pinus taeda. The sequence goes on from APFE030647833.1 coordinate 69,117, forward strand.
AAACCCACAACAACCATATTTAACAGAAAGCATGGCCAAGGGAGAAAAGGACATAACACAACTCTGTAACTGAATTTATCAGTCATGGACTCCAATTGTACGAGCACTCCAACCGCCTAAGAGGACATCACTACACCTGAACAGATCGAATTTACCCATGAAGCAAGCAAACACGTTCAGAGACTCCAACAGGCAATTAACTGTGATTGGTGGTCAATTATGACCCCTCCATACCTAAATGGCTAAGTGCCATAGTATTGTAAACTTACAAATATACAGAAGCAAGATGTAATCAAGGTCGGCATTTGATGTAAGGTTCAACTTCTGGAGATTGTAGACATTTCGTCACTTGCAGCGTCTCATCTTCATTTTCAGCTAATAAAGATTATTTTGTTGTTAACTGCTCACTGCCCATTTTCCTTTGTTCTAAGCTTGTGCCTGATATGCTGTGTTCTGGATCTCTTGATGTTTAGCACTAGATAACTGTCATCTTATCTTTGTGTTAAAATCTCGAATGCATCACTCAATAGGTTGCTTGGGTTTCTTTCTATTTAATGTAGGAGAGCTATCATCATGTCTTTGCATTAAGAGAGTAGATTACAGGTTTCTTTACTAGTTGCAGTCGGACATCACATGGTCTTGTGTATCTACTAGTGTGGTTAGTATTCTCCATATTCATCTAATATTTAAATTGTGAGAATTGGTGGTCTAAAGCCTTGTAGTCTGGGGGTGTTCATGCATGTCTAGAGTGAAAAAAAGTAGAAGTGGTTATCTAGCTTGAACTAAATCATCATTCCTTCCATTAAACCTACAAAAATAGTTGAATTTATATGTTACCAAGCATCTCCAAGCTACAAACTAGGAGAGTTTCTTGGAATCCTAACATAATTGGCGCCATTGCCGGGGAGAGGAGATTAAAGCTCAGCTTCCCTAGGAGAACGACACAGATCCAACTTTGATGATAGACAAAGTCTGGACACATTTTTGGTTGTAATCATCTATCTGGCAACTCTATTGGAGGACGAACCTTTTGGCAACTCCACATCACAGTTCTGGCTCAGTTTGTGAGACGCACTCGGAGAAATCCTCAAAAATCACCACCTGACCCAGTGCCTGACCCTGAGAAGATTGTCAAGCAAAGCAAGATATCATGAAAATGAGCATCAAGATCAGGTAAGCCTAAACAATCTTATGTATCTCTACAAGAAAGGCTTGTAGCTGAGCATGCACATGTTGAAAATATAGAGCCTAGCATTATCAATGAAGGAATGCCCTCAGAGATTCATAAAGCTCCTTGTTCAATAAGTTCCCCTTTGGATCTCAGTCCAAAGAAAACCTCCCTTCCAGTCCATCATATTCCTTTAGCCTCGTCTGTCATTTTTTAGCTCCCTACCTTCCAAACTGCCAGTACCCTTTCATCTACCCCAGTCATGGCAGGCCCACAAGCACTTACCAAAATGGAAAGAATCATAGCCGCTACGTATGGACCCCTGGTCCTTCCTATTCCTTTGAATGCCATGCCTGCAGGAGAATATCAGAAATACATGCCTAAGTTCACTAGTATAGAGGGAGTAACAGCTGAAGAACACCTTGAGTCTTTTTATAGCTATGCTGATAACCTAAACATCAGTGAAGATGATGTGTGGATGAGAGTATTTGTCCAAAGCCTAGATGGAGAGGCTAGAAAGTGGTTCAGAGAACTCACCCCTAGGTCTATAGCAGACATTGAAGCGTTAGATGATGTGTTTTTAAAGCATTGGGGAGATAAGAAATATCTGCTATATTACCATACTGAGTTGGGCAACCTGAAAAGGGAAAATGGGGAGCCATTGTTTGATTTTAATAAAAGATTGAATCATGTGTATAACAAGATACCAGCTGAAGTGAATCCTACCCCCACCTCTGCCAAACTCACCTATGCCAATGCCTTTGACTCTGATTTTTGCCTACTGTTAAGAGAGATAAGCTGTGCCTCTCTAGCCAAAATGCAAGATGCAGCCTTAGAGGTGGAATCCAATATCATGGTTGCAGGACACATTGATAGAAGGAGGCAAAGAGGTGAGGCTTCCTCTTCTTCTTCTTCATCTTCAGAGCCTAAAATAGACAAGATGACTAAAATGATAGAGTCATTGGCTGCTGCAATATCCAAACTGAAGGTTGAGCAAAGTTCTAGGAAAGCAAGGCTTCCTAATACATTTTCTCCTAGGAACCCAAACCCATTCAGAAGAGAAAATGAAAAATTGCAGATCATTCAAAGGGGCAAAGAGGCTAGTGAAGAACAAAGGGTTAAGGCTCCTTTCTAGAACATAGTCATGGAGGAGGAATTGTTTGATGAAGAGGATGAGATTCACTGTATGGAGGACAAGGGCAGTGCTGCCTTTTTTACATTAGTTGCCTACGAGGAGTCATTACTCAGGGACTAGACCAGTCAAGAGTGGGACAGAGAAGCTGTTTTGTAGACTAAATACTAGCAAAGATATAACTTGAGGTCAAGAACGAGTAATGTCAAAGAAAATCCTACCCAAAGAGTTGATATCCCCATAGATCAGCAGATCAGCAAACAGAAGAGACCAGTAGCTGATCCCATCATCCTCAAAGCACCAACTCAAGAGGTAAGAGGCCCTGACAAGTCCCCTTCCCCTTTCAGTTTTGAATCAGAAGTTTAGAAATTGAAAACATTTGTACATTTTTTAGAACTTGTAAAGAGTGAGGCCTTCAGGAAGCCCATCCTTGATGCCCTTGAGCTAAAAGCCACACAAGCACCCAATGACTATGTGAATTTACAAGATGATAAACCAACAGTTGTGCTTAGCCCAATGACTAAACCTATTGATAACAATTCCCAATCATTTTATGTCTCTCTGACCATTCATGACAAATTCCTCCACAACTGTCTGTTGGACGCAGGTGCCAGCCATAACCTGATGCTCAAAGCTGTCATGGAAGAGTTAGGCCTTGATATTACCAGACCTTATCATGACTTGTTCTCCTTTGATTTAAGGAAGGTGAAATGTTTGGAGTTAATCAAAGACTTGGCTATCACCCTAACTCAGCTGCCTATGAAGAGCATGATGATGGACATTGTGGTAGCAGATGTTCCCCCTAAGTTTGGTATGCTACTTTCTAGAGGGTGGATTAAGAGGTTAGGTGGGACATTGCAAAATGACTTATCTTATGCCACTGTCCCAGTTTTTGGAGGAGAAATCAGAAGATTGTATAGGGAAGCCCAGCTGGCCTATATTATTAGTGATGAGAAGAATCCCACTAATCATCCCATCTATGCTGTGGACACTAATGTTGGAGCATGTATTCGCCAAATTGAAGAATCCCAAAGGGCCTCGATGCAGCTCAAGAAACCAGTAGGCCAGGCCATGGAGGAGGAAGAGACACGGGCTTGGGGTATGTTCTTTGATGGAGCCTATTCAAAGGAAACTGCAGGAGCAGGAGTGGTGCTAGTGTCTCCAAAACAAGAAAGCACCCATTTGTCTTTTAGGCTGACTTTTCACATCACCAACAATATAGCAGAGTAAGAGGCTCTAATATTGGGCTTAAACGTTGCCAAAGACATGGGAATCAGAGACATAAAGGTGTTTGGAGATGTTGATCTCATCATTCAACAGGTGAACAAAATGTTCCAAGCAAGGCACCCAAGGCTGAAAGAGTACAAAGATGAGGTATGGAGACTCAAAGATGATTTTGATAGCTTTTGTATCTCATATATTCCTAGAGTAAAAAAATCAGCTTGTTGATTCCCTTGATGTGTCTACTAGCATGTTCATCCCTCCCATGCCCCCTAGATTGGCTTATGAAGTCCAGATAAAATTATAGACCATCCTTGCCTGATAATATCCAGCACTAGAAATTTTTTGAGTATGATGATGAAGTAAATAGGTTTCTAAAAGTCATTGATGAATTCTCTAAAATGAAAATTGATCAATGAAACCTTGGAGGAAAGTCCTCAGCCCTAGCTAAAGAACAGAATTGGCCAAGATAGTATTGTTCAATTGCCTAGCAATCATATACCAAAAGGGCTAGTGCCTCTAGAGAAGCTGTTTGACCATAATGATGTGCCTCATAAGATTGCCCAAAAAGAAGATTAGTCTACAATCTATAGGCATAACATAGGGAGTCCGAATCATCCAAAGTATATAAATCTGTCCACCCATTTGTCTGCTGCCAAAAGTTCTGAGTACTGCACCTTAATGAAGCAATTTACTGATATCTTTTCCTGGGAATACAATGACCTTAAACTTATGACAAAAAGATAATCCAGAGTAAGATCCCATTCGAGAAAGACACAATTCCTTTCAAACAGAAGCTGAGACCTATAAATCCTTTGCTCCTCCCTCTAATTGAAAAAGAAATGAAGAAGTTGTTGGCTGCCAAAATCATAGTTCCTCTAAGGTATTCAAAATGGGTAGCCAACTTGGTAGTGGTGAGGAAGAAAAGTGGAGAAATCAGACTGTGTTTTGATTTCAGGAACTTGAACAAATGCTCTAAAAAAGACAATTATGCTCTGTCCAAGATGGAGCATTTGCTGCAGAAAGTCTCAGGAGCCAAAGTCATGTCTTTCCTGGATGGATTTTCAGGGTATAATCAAGTTGTTGTACATCTAGATGACCAAGAAAAGACTGCATTCACCACTCCTTGGGGCACTTTTATGTACTCCAAGATGCCTATTGGTCTGATGAATGTTGGAGCTACCTTTTAGAGAGCCATGGATATAGCATTTGTAGGAGAGAAGGATAAGTTTGTCCTTGTCTACTTGGATGACATAATAGTATTTTCTAGCAGCCATCAAGATCATTTGCAGAATTTGAAGAAAGTGTTTCTGAAGTGCAAAAGGTTTGGGATCTCAGTGAATCCTAAGAAGTCACAATTTGCTTTAGAAGAGGCCAAGCTTTTAGGACACATTGTTTTTGCTGCAGGTGTCAAAATTTAACCAAAGAGAGTGAAAGCAATACAGGCCTTATCTGTTACAAGATCAAAAAAGGACATCCAATCTTTTCTGGGAAAAATAAATTTTGTGAGGTTTATTCCTAATTTTGCAGAATTGGTAAATCACATCACCTCCATGCTAAAAAAGGGATCAGATATCAAATGGACTAATGCAGCAAGAAGATCTTTTGAAGCCATCAAAAGAGCTATTATGGAAGCTCCCACTTTTATCAGCCCAGATTACAGCAAGGAGTTCCATATCTTCTCCTTTGCTTCCGATGACACCCTTGCAGCAGTTTTATTGCAGAAACATGATGAAGGTTTAGAGCATCCAGTGGCATTTTTCAGCAAAACCTTAAGGGATGCTGAACTAAGGTATGATATCATCAAAAAACAGGCTTATGCTCTTATCAAATCTTTAAAATCTTTCCGAATATACATTTTGCACTCCAAGGTAATTGCATATGTGCCCTCTGCTTCAGTAAAAGATGTCCTAACGCAACCAGATGTTGATGGAAGAAGGGCGAAATGGATTGTAAATCTTATTGAATTCAACATAGAATTAAATCCCACCAAGCTTGTCAGAGGTCAGGGCCTTGCCAAGCTAAGGGTTGAAGAAAATCACAGGATGCTAGACATGAATTGGATAAGTACAAATTCATATGAAAAACAGACGGAAGAAGAAACAGTAGGACATCACCAGTCATTGGCTGAAAATCTAGCTTCTTGTGAATCGTATTCTACAATAGCTCAATTTTTGTTGAAGCTAGAAGTTCCTCCAGGCCTTAGTTCAAGCCAAGCCAGGACTATCAAGCTCAGAGTAGCCAAGTTCTGTATTCATGACAACTTGCTATATTAGAGGGATCCATCTAGAATCCTTTTAAGATGTCTGGACAAAGAACAAACCGTGGAGGTCATGCATCATTTCCATTCCAACATCTGTGGAGGACATCGCTATTGGAAAACCATAGCCCACAAGATCCTCAGAGCTGGGTATTATTGGCCCACTTTGTTTTCTGATGTCTTTTCATTTGTAAAATATTGTTACAAGTGCCAGAGGTTTGAAGGAAAATAGCAGTTGAAGTCCTTATCCTTGAAGCCAATACATGCCAGTGGCCCTTTCCAGCAGTGTGGTTTGGATTTCATAGTGGAAATTAATCCACATTCCAGTGGCTAGCATAGATGGATATTAGTAGCCACTGGCTACTTCACTAAATGGATTGAGGCCATCCCTACTAGGAAATCTGATCACCATGTTGTCATGAAGTTATTAACAGAAAACATTTTCACCAGGTTTGGATGTCCACACAAATTAGTTACAGACAATGCAGCAGCCTTCAGGGAAAAAGAGTTGGTGGACATGTGTGACTCAATGGGAATTAAGCTAGTTAATTCCACCTCATATTACCCTCAAGGTAACGGTCTAGCAGACACATCCAATAAGAGCCTAATAAGGATAATCAAAAAGCTGCTGGAAGACAATAAAAGGAACTGGGATTCCAAACTGAAGTTTGCATTGTGGGCTGACAGGGTGACCACCAAGAAACCTACAGGGAATTCTTCGTTCATGCTGGTATATGGCACTGAGGTTGTATTCCCCATCCAGTTGACCCTCCCTATGGCCAAGTTCGTGTAGGAAAAGCAGAATGAGGAAAATGACATGGCAAAAAGGATTAATGACTTGGCTGAAGTACATCAGATCAGAGATCAACTGATTGAAAATTCTGCAACACATCAAAAGAGAATCAAGGAAGCCTTTGATAGAAAGGCAAATATGGACAATTTTCAAGTTGGATACTTGGTGCTCAAATGGGTTGCACTGAAGGAAAAGAAAGGCAATCATGCGAAGTTCGATGCTTTATGGACTGGACCTTTTTTCATTGCTCAGATCCAGGGGAACAACACTTTCATGTTGCAAAGTATGGAAAGAGAAACAGTTTTTGATGGCCCAGTTAATGGGAGGTTTTTGAAGATTTATGTTGTTTAAGGCCTTTAGGCCTCAGCATTGTAAATATGTTTTTTTTACAAGTTTTAGTGTAGGCTTAATTAGACTCCATGCCCAATGGAACACTAGGAAATATTGTTGATCTTGTTTTTGTGTGAAAGGCAGTGATCTACGGTTCTTGACACCTCACACGGAGGATTTCATCCCCAGAAGGAGCCAGTGTTATCTCTACTATGCAACACTGATATTCTAAGATCAAAAAGGATCATGGCTTCATTGTTACGTCCAAAGAAGGGGTTTCACATTGGCCACTCTTCTCTTCTTTCCTTCTACCCTGCTTACTCTCCTCCATCCCCATTTCCCTATTTGCCTCCTAAACCTGACAAAATAACCCCCTTTGACTTTAGCCCCAAGCGCAAAACCCCAACCCTACCATAAAACCCTACCATATGTCTTTGCATGTTCATAACTCGTCACACCACATCATCACTATTGATCACCCCACCGATCCAACGGCTCCCCGTCACACCCAATAAATGTGACCAACTCCACCACTCTCTGTCGTCAAATCATCTCTGCCAAGATCTGACGGTCTTCACTTTCATCGCACCAGCAACATAATCGAGCGATAGCATGCGATGAGAGCGGTTTTTCTCTCTCATCTGCTACTATGTGTCAACTGTTGAATGGAATCGCTCGGCCTTGGGCTTTTACCACTCTACGCCCAAAAGCAGTGCGATGAATACCATTACCGCCCGACCAATCCACCCCACCCATTAAACGTCTATGCAGCTCTGTAGCCCAATGACCGTCTGATCTATCCACTAAAGATCTAACGGCCCTAACACACCTTGCTCCCACCTCGGCCTATAGCCTCTGCCAAGCCATCTATGTCGTCCATTTTCCTGATCCAACGGTCATCCTTCTCCCTCATCCCAACTATTTGTGTGCCCATGCATCCCATGTTCTCTGACCATTCTGTTGCCTAAAGAAGGAGATGACTAGCTCCATCATCATCAGTCACAGTCAAACCCCCAACAACCATATTTAATAGAAAGCATGGCCAAGGGAGAAAAGGACATAGCATGACTCTATAACTGAATTTATCAGTCATGGGCTCCACTGGTACGAGCACTCCAACCGCCTAAGAGGACATCACTACACCTGAACAGATCGAATTCACCCACTGAAGCAAGAAAACACGTTCAGAGACTCCATCAGGCAGTTAAATGTGGTTGATGGTCAATTATGATCCCTCCATACCTAAACAGATAAGTGTTATAGTATTGTAAACTTATAAATATCTAGAAGAAAGATTTAATCAAGGTTGGCATTTGATGTAAGGTTCAACTTCTGGAGACTGTAGACATTTTGTCACTTGCAGCGTCTCATCTTCATTTTCAGCTAATACAAACTTCTTTTGTTGCTAACTGCTCACTGCCCATTTTCCTCTATTCTAAGCTTGTGCCTGATATGTTGTGTTTCGGATCTCTTGATGTTTAGCACTAGATAACTGTCATCTTATCTCTATGTTAAAATCTCAAATGCATCATTGAATAGGTTACTCAGGTTTCTTTCTATTTAATGCAAGAGAGTTGTTATCCTGTCTTTGCATTAATAGAGTAGATTTACAGGTTTCTTTACTAGTTGCAGTCAATCATCACATGGTCTTGTGTATCTGTTGGTGTGGTTAGTATTCTCCATATTCATCTAATATCTAAATTGTGAGCATTGGTGGTCTAAAGCCTTGTAGTCTGGGGGTGTTCATGCATGTTTGGAGTGAAACAAAGTAGAAGTGGTTATCTGGCTTGAACTAAATAATCATTCCTTCCATTAAACCTGCAATAATAGTTGAATTTATATGTTACCAGGAATCTCCGATCTACAACCTAGGAGAGTTTCTTGGAATCCTAACAGGTTCTCTATCCATTGCCTCATATAGCAAAAACGCACCTGCCTGGACTCTGCGTTTGATATAAAATTGAATGACCTTTAAAGTGTGTGTTGCATGGAAGACTGAGATGATCATGGTGAGTTCCATGAGTGAATTAAGTATGTATTGCAGCCATACATACTCGATACGTATGTTGCATTGAATGGTATTCTGCATTGAATGGTAATGTGTTGACTGCCTTTTGGATGAACATTTTGTTGCTTGACATGAAGTGATTGTCATGCGGTATTACTGTGTTCTTAATACTACATTACCATGATTGTTTCTTGGTTTCGCACAGTTAATACTCCTAACTCTGCACCCTAATACCTCCTCCTTGTCAGTGAAATTATCAGTGAAATTGTGTTGGCATGTAAAACACGACTATACACAGTGACTGTGGTTTCCTTGAATCATATTAGTATATACACCGTCCAGTTATATGAACATTGCCCCTACTGCCACATTAGAGGATCCATGGACTGTGCATTTCTTGTCCACAGGTGACTTCCCAAGAAGCTTGAAGCTAAGACCAAAACCCTTGAGTGGGCCAGGAAGCTGAAAAGGCGAAATTGATACTTTGCTGGAGGCTGGAAATCCTTCCATCTTGAGGTCCAGGGAATCAATCGACAATGCACAATAACCATTGGATTAGTCGAATCAATGGATAGGGTTAATGGAAGATGAGTGATGGAGATCTTATTGCAATAAGTTAAGAAATGGATGGATCACATCAAGGCATGTGTCGATAGAAGGGTGGAAAATGTGTAGAATAATGGAGCAGTCTTTGTAGGCGGTAATCAGTATCTCGCATGCCCTAAAAGTTGTAAATAGTATTCTAAAATTTCACGTGATTAACCTAAGAGGTTGACATGTACCACACGATGGAAAGAGAAAACCACTTTTCTCTTGCACTCTCGACTTGTTATGCATCATGCAAGATTTCGCGCGAGATTACGTGATCATTGTTGGATTGAGTTAGGAGAAATAAACGGTGCAGATTGGCTCAGGCTAGTTGGTGTGAGTTATTTTGCGATAACCATCGGATTGAGGAATGAGATTGATGGTGAAGATTTAATGTGCTAAGGAGAGCATCGATATATGTGCAAAGGTTTTTGGAATGGAAGAAATGTAAGGTTTAAGTGTGGCTTATGAAATATTTCTATTATATGCGAAATAAGCATGATTAATGTATTATGGTTTAAGTTGAGTTTTAACCAAAGTTTAAAATACATGGTATGGTTAATATGTGCAGGTAATAAGAATTAAACAAATATTATGAAGGATTTATAAGGTTCCGCTCAAAGTTTTATAAAGGTCCATACTTTGGATAGTTAAATCAAATGTTTCCGCATAGAGTTTATTGAAGGAGCATTAAACCTTGACTTATGAAGGCTTTACTAAGTATGGAATTTTAAAATTCCTTGGACATGTATATGACATGCATTTTATATGCATACTATGGTTATGTGTGGCTTAGGCTGCATCATTGTCAAAAGTTACATTGTATGGTGATTTGTCTCCAACTGAAAGCATTCTCTGTTGTGGAAAACATTTGAGTGTCATTTTGGATATGGGTAGTATAATCATGGCAGATAGTAATGACAAAATGTTTTACAAATATTGAGTTTGAATCCACATATCTTCACGCCCATGCATTTGATTCCCAATAGCATTCTACTCCACCACTCTACAGCAATGTTAGATACCTATACCAATAGGTTTCATTTTTCATGATTGACAAGGGAAGAGCCAATATGATCTGCTTTGGTGATGCAAAGATATCATAGTCTTTTGGAAAAAGTATACTTGTTTTGTTTGATGCTGCCTTACTTCTAGATGGGTGATCCAATAGCCTAAGCTGGGTCATGCCATGTTTCAATTTTTGTAGTCGATTAGAGAAAGAAACCTGTCCAAACAGCTCAATCTTGGCAGGTAGTAGATAGGTAGAGAAAAAAAGGTTCCCAATTGTTTAATCTGGGGCCTTGGAAGCAATAAGGGTAGCTTTAGATAGAAAATAAAAAGAAAGCCAAAGAGAAAATAAAAGGCATAGAAGGGTTTGCAAATCTAAGTGCACCCTCCTTGGAAGTAACAAAAAATGCTAGGCAAATAGAGTGGGTAGGTAGAGGGGGTTGCAGAAAGTTTGGTTCATGGCATTTCACTGGCCTAAAACAAGGGTGAAAACATGGGGCCAGTACAAATGACCTGTTTGCAGCAGTCTTGCAGAAGCCTAATGGAGCATGTCTAACTTCCAAATCAACTCTTATCCCGTTCATGACTAACATCCCTATGCCACCCATGTACACAAAGAAAATCAATGTCTTTTGTTGGTTCTGAGTTTCTTTGAAAGCCACATTTCTTGTGCAAATATTCTTTTCATTTTGATCTACTTCCTAAAAACAAAGTTGATTTCATAAAAACTTAGTATTCCCCCCCCATCCACCTCTTTCATTCATATTAACTACTAACTTATTACTATCTAACTCCCTATACCCCCTATTCCCCTATTACTATGTAAAACCTGGAAAAAACCCAAAAATCTATGTATCCCCTTCCCCGAGCACTATAGCTCTATGTATTACTCTGAAGGTCTTCATGCGCTAAAAAAAAAAAAAATTGAGCGCAACCCATAGAGCGCCAAAGAATTAATCATAGGGATTAATCCGAGATTTGCTCGGGTTAATAGCTTTAAACCCACTTTGTTAATAAACCTTTGCAAAAAACCCATTTAACCCGCAAATGCTGAAAACAACCCAGAAAACCCACTTTTCCAAAGTTTCTGCTAGGCGCGATTTTCAAAAGAAAATAATATTTTATTCTCCCCGCCGTCAAATATTGCCTGCGCACCTTATCGTTCCGTCGACCGTCGAATCTGGGCCCTCCCATCCGACGGCCCACATCATATCGGACGGGCATCAGCGACCGAAAGTTACCTTCCAAGAAACTGTCAGAGGGTGACGTCAGGCCTCCGCCACGCGTCTCCCCCTACAGTCTCTCGGAGCGCCCTCTGACAATACCGCGACCTTATAGAGGGCGGTCCGAGAAAACCCACTTACCACTCGGCTAAACCGCCTGCCCACGCCATTGCCCCGGCCCGCCCACGTCACGTCCGCTTGGCGCCCTGTCAGCACCCCCGATCGCCAGCGCTCCTGCGTGGCTGCCACCTATGCAATCCCCGTGGACCACTCACAGACTGCCATGTCACCCGATGACGTCATGCTGACATCATCCAAAAAGCGCACCAATGAGCCAAAAGTCCATATTTAGCCGTTTTTTCGCGTTTTTTCTCATTTTCCACTGAAAGAACTATTGCTCTCCTCTGCATGAGAATTACATCCACTGCCGCCAACCTGCTGAAATCGACCTGAAGAACGCTGCCGCCTACAACCCACCTGTACTTGTCACCATTAGCGGCAATTCACCAGGTATTTACCCAGAGCATCCTTTCAGAGCTAAGTTACGTCCATGTTTCTCCAAAACTGAATTCACAAGAGTAAAACAAACCTGTTTTTACCATTAAATTCCCGAAAAAACTAGCATTCCCCACAATTGCAGGGTCTAATTTCACCTGTTGAACCCATATATATCCACCCTTCCCCAAAGTCCCACTCTGTCCGCGCATTCGTGGACTATAAACCTAAACGGCATAATTCACCAGGAAAACTGAGTTGCCTACTCCTGAAATATATCAAATTACTCTTGTTAAGTATTCAGCACCTTTATCACACCTCATTTACCCTTACCATTGACTTTACCTCTGCAAAATTAACCCTCTGTGGTCTCCTGCCTACTAAAACCAGTTCAGCACCTACTCATAACCACTGCTTAGCCATGGAGACACCAATAGTCCTAAATATTCAACCTCTAAATGCCCCACACATAGAGCTAGAGTGGAAAGCGCTAGGTGATAAAGATTACCAGATGTTAGACTCCATGCCCATGACAGCCAAGTTTAATATTCACCTAATGAATGAATTGAAGGCCCAACATCTCATTGGGGCTGACACCTTAGGAATTTGGGATTCCCACATACCCATTTACAACCTCCCTCAAGTCAATGTCCTCCCAGACTTGATAAAGCAATGCATGTCCAGCTATGACCCCTATCACAGTGTCATCCTCAGCCCCTCAGTATTTGTATTGTTCCATATCACCCCTGAGGCCATCAATGAAATGTTGCACTTTCATACTGCAAAGCCCCTAACTCCTCTCTCCCTCCAGGACTTGATAACAAAAGGGGGCAACTTGTCCAGGGATCAGATTTCCAGGGTTAACCAATTATTTATTTAGCCTGAGTATCAATCCATGACCGCTCCCCTTCCCATAGCATATCCATATCTTAATGAGCTGGGAAAAATGATGGTAGATTTGATCAGTTACATCCTGGGTTATGGGACATATGAGGATGTGGATGAAACCATCATAGCAATGCTGTCCATTTTCTCCCCAAGGATGCCTCCTGCAGTACATTATGACTTTGCTACTTTTATTGCCAATAAGATTCATGAGCAATTAACGAATCTGGAGAGGGAGAAGGTGTTTAAATACACTAGGTACATATATCATTTATTCTTATTCTATCAGCCTGATGCCTTCCCTGTTCCTCTAAAGAAGCTTGATGCCCAGGGACGCCCAAGGTCAGTTTTGTTTTGGACTTCAGTTTGCCATCTTCTGCCTTATTCACCCTACACCTACTGTGAATTTATTGATCTATTCATTCATCCAGCTATGACCTTGTTGTTGGTGCCCCTCCCCCAAGATTTGCAGATGAAATGCAGAGAATCCTTCAACTCTCAAAGGCATACAGCATTGGTGATTGGTACTTCTACCAACACCATACAGTAATCAGAGTATATGGCTGTGAGCTAAGTCCCTATAGGCTGCCAAAATATGTCCCTATGAGACTCTTTGCCCTAGAGTACTTCAGGAAGTTTGGAAATGCAGACTTTGTCCATTTCCAAGCTAAAAACAAGAAGGTGCAGCTAAAAGTAAGAAATCAGCTGGGTCCCTTTTTGTACGATAAGAAGGAAGAAGGGTGGAAGGAAGCTGATATGATTCTAGAGACCCTCAGACTTCAGACCAGTTTCAAGTGGGTGCCTTATGACCCTAATCACTTCATTTCCCTTAGGAGAATAAAGTATAAATTGGGTGGCTATGTCCATGATGAAAATCCCTCATGTTGAGAAGTATGCCAATGCCCTAAGCTGGGAAGAAGGCACATTAGAAGAGCCAATTAGCAAAGAAGAAATGCTAAGAAGAGAAACTAGCAATATTGAGAAAGAGGCTGACTTGGAACATTGTGGGTAGGTTTCTTCCTCCTGTCAGAGGCAAATTGGAGCAGCTACCTCATCTTCCACAGCCCAGTAGCAAGTAGCCAGAATTGCCCAACAAGAAACAAATAAAGGCAAGGGCAAGCAGGAACAATCACCTCCTAGAACACAACAACAAACTGAGCAGCAAGTAGAGAAGGAGGTTGAACAGCAACAAGAACAGCAACAAGAGCAGAAAGAACAGCAAGAAGAGCCTCAAGAAGAGGGGCAGCCTATGCAGCAAGAACAAATGGTTGAGGCCCCAGCACCTACTGAGCAACAGGCTCAACAGAACATGCCTTCTGGGCAAGAGAAGATGGTGGAGATCTCAGTGCTCCAAACTCCACAAAAGGTGGAAAAAGGAAAGAAGAGGGACAGAGAGCAGAAGACTCCCCTTACAACGTCCACAAATCAAGGGGAGAAAAGGCAGAGATTAAATCCCCTCTCTGAAGAAGAAATGATTATGGGGAAATCGGCGATAATGGGCCCACCAAGCATGGAGGTATCTGCTAGTTCCTTTCAGCAGGAACAAGAGAGAAATCCTGGAGGAGAGGTCAGCTCTTCAAGTCTTCAAAGAAAAACAGAGGTAGGCATCAAGCAACAGTTCACCGATATCAAGAGGAGAAATGAGCCACTCAGGCTCCAAATTTACAATCAGTTGCTAAAAATGGCCCCCACAAATCAGCAGAGGCTCATGGCAGCCTATGACATTTCAGAAGGAAAAATGACCATGAGTCATTTCATACCCACCACGGTGCAGCCACAGTCAGCTGCAGACTACATTAGAACCAACCTGGAGGTTCTGGCAAAAGACATTCACCCCATGGACCAAATAGAACTTCACAAGCAAACGGGTGAAATGGTCTATGCAACATTTGCAGACAAGACAATGTTGGAAAAAAGGCTGGAAAACAGCCTAAACAATACAGCTGCCCAACTGGAGTTGGAGAAAGCATCCTCCCTGGCCAAAGACAACAGGATCAAGTCTTTGGAAGATATAATTATAGAGTTGGGGCATGAACCCAAGGATCCCAAAGCCATACAATCACTGCTAAAGATAAGGGATGCAAACCTGGCAGCCCTAAGAAAGAAAGTGAAGCTCCCAGCAACCATTCACCCCCAAACAGATGAGGTTGCTTAGCAGAAGCAAGAACAAGAGATAGCTACATTGCTGGTAGCATTGCACAAGCAACTAGTGCAGACAGAAGGGAGGCTGGAAGACACAGAGGCTGCACTACAGGCAGCCCTACAGCAGAAAGAGGGAGGCCAGACTTCTCAACCCCCTCCAGAGGTTATTAACCTTGAGGAGCCTCCAAAGATCACTCCTCCTCACACAGAAGCAGCAGCAGTAGCACCATCTACATCAACAGCAGCACCGTCTACAGAGCAGGCTCCGAGCCTGGACATGCAGAAACTGTTGAATGAGGTCCAGGCCCTAGAAGCCCAGATGACAGAACTGAATGGAGCCAAGGATGAGTTGGCCAAGCTAAATGAGAAATATGATAAATCAAAGTAGAATGTGGCTGAAAAAGGGGGAGCAATAAAAACTCTCAAGGAAAGGATAAAAGAGCTGGAGAAGAAGCTCACCCTTGACAAAGTGGTGGCTGAAATCAGAAGAGTTTTGTGGACCCACATTGGCCAATCAATAATGGACCAATGGCAATACATTGAAACCATTCATGAGAAAATGGAGCTCATAGGCAAAGCACAAAGGGAAGTGCATAGAGCAAGGGCATCTCTAGGCAGTATGCCTGAGGTAGCCAACAGATTGATCAATGTGCTCAGTAACAGGACAGGCCCTCAGCTGGCAGCAATTGGGATCTTCAGCAGGACAAAGACTATCCAGCTAGTTAAGAGGGTCCTCACACTAAAAAGCCTGGTACAGACGTTGGACAGAAGGAGCCAAGATATGAAAACAGAGGTAAACAGGTTCATGGACAAATTTGCTGCATTACAGGGCAGAGGTCTCCCCAGCTTACTCAACAGTGCAGGAAAACTTCTATCACATGAAGTTTATGCAAAGAGGGTGAATACATTTGCCACTAATCAGATCAGCCAAGGATCAAGCAGCTCACAGGAAACAGGGCCAGCATTTGGGCAAAGTCTCTATGACAGAATAGAGAATCTGTTTTTTATTATGAATGAGCTTAACCATCTGTTTGAAACGCCTCCGAATTTCTACAAATACACAGAGGAAGATGAGACCATGGATGCAATTTTGAGGCATCAATTGCCTACGCAGGATTGGTGGGCCAACATGATACAATTATTATTATAAACAAGAGGCTTCATCTAAATTTTTGTCATCAAAATATATAAGTCATCACATTCAGAAAGTGTGATACACATACTATGACCAAAAGGTGGAATGAGCCACCTCAACATGAAGATTCAGCCACCAAAAGCAACAATGACAGCTACAGATAGCAGGGCCGAGAAAAGCTACAGCAGGACAGAGTATAAAGACACATCATTTCAGCATTGAAGAAAAACGCTCAACCGACTCAGCCTCCTCCAAAGGTCAAGAAGAGGCCTGACAGCATTGAAAACCATTTATTTTACATTTATAGTAGCAATAACTTTCTTATCTGATATCTGTAAAGTTGGTGAGCACAGTTAATGTATCAATGACTCAGCATTCATATATTTTGTAAAACCTATTGTATATAATCCCCCTCGCATACACTTCCAAGGGGTTGGTGGGTTATTGGTTTCTATTGTTTGTTTTATGAAGAACTGAGAACTCGACTGTAATTTTCAGAAGGATGTTATAAATAAAGCTTGGAGTTTACAGGAACTGAGTCTTACTGATGCATGTTGTGATTGGAACCATTGAACGCTACAGGATTCTAGTGCTATGGCTTGATATAATAAGTGTTTCTCTATCTCCGTTAATTTTTCTATTATTTGTTTTAACTCATCCCTCTCACATGTTGTTCTAAATCTAGGAAAGAAAGAAAAAGAATAGCTCAGGATTTGTCCATGGAGACACCCTGATCTCAATCTATCTTCACTATAAATGTTTTTCATAAGTTTCAGCTGTTTAAATTGGAATTCTTAACTACTCCAATAAGCTCTGAATATCTCACAGTCACTATTTGGTAATTCATTATGCTACTAAGTAGAGATTGTTGTTCGAGTTGATATCACACTGTTGGCAACTCCATATCTCATTATTTCACTCACTAAATCAGAAATTATATTAACAATAGCCATCTAGCCTTGCAGCAAAACTTTCTCCATCACAGGCACCAGAATTATTTTTTTTAACTCCATATGCCCAATGGACTAGCATCTTCTGCACTTTCATGCCCTTCTTATAACAAAATTTCACCAACCAAAGTCTTAAACAGGAAACTGAACTCTTAACTAGCCTAAAAACCTCGCAAAGCATATCTGAAATTTAAAGAGAGAGCCCTCTCTGATTATAGATAGGCTAGGATCTATAATCCAAAGATTGGTTAGTGGTTACCCCGGCCGTATTCCCTTGGGAGTCATAGGGAACAACCTGGGTGTTAACAAGTAGCATCAAAGAAATCCTTTGCCCCGTCAATATCACCTGCTTGGAGGAGTATTGTGGCCGCATAGTGCAAACTAGTGTCAAGGTAAAAGTGGTAGATGAGAAAGATTTGGCAAACTACTAAAATTGACTGAAATCATAGGGAAGCGGTGATTGTCCAATCAGAGGATATTGATGCATATCGCGTCAGAACATGCAAGTAGGTTAACATTTTAAACAAATGTGATGTGGTTATTAAAAAGAGTTTAAGGTTCAGAGTGATCAGACCATCAATTTAATGGGTGATCAGATGCATATCGCTTTTGAAAGTGTGCATAGGTTAACATTAGAAATGGACGCGATAAGGTTTTATACAACATGATTAAAACCTCATTGAGTTCCGACCATCAAGACTATTCGTTGGTTGATTGATTGAATGATAATCACACATGAACATGTGCGTGGGTTAACGGACCTGTTGTGACCCGATATGTTATCAAAGAGGATTAAATTTTATTTGAATTCTAGTCATACAAGTCAAATGAATTTCTTCTTTCAACTATCAACCCTATGAAGTTGCATACAACCACATTTCATCGCCACATGAACATGTGCAGAGATACGGCCCAATTGTGCTACTGACTCATTCCAGCTGTGATGCTTGTTTCCCTCTCACTTAAGCTTACCAAAACAATCAAAATGACAAGAGCCTCCTAATGTTTCTCATTTGCAAGTTGAACATCAATGCTATCACTTCCACCAATTTCCTTTCCCATCATCCAATTTACAACTCCACCATAAAGGCTATGACATGCACTCCCTGAATAGGTGGATGGTATTCTCTTGAATTTTTCAACAGGCTTAGTAATCTAAGACATATTCGGAAGCTACGGTTTTGGCCATTGAAAAAAGTTCTTGAAGAAAATTATAATTTTCCTGAACAAGATGCAAATGATTTTGTTGATTTTCTCATTCTAGTCTTAGACTTTGTACCTGAGAAGCGCCCCACTACGGTTTGTCTAGCCTTGCTACAGTCTCCACTAGGATTGTTGAGGCTTCATTTCTTTGCTGAGACAATGGCAAAATTGATGATACATTAGAGTTGTTAAATATCCTAATTCATTCCACTATTGATGGAATGGTAAAAATTAGGTCTGATACACTTTCTGATATTAAAATTTGTCTGCAAAATGCACATGATAAAATTGATTTTTTGCAGCTCGAATCTTAATTCCAGCAAGAAGAGCTACATCAAAATAGACATCATTCTAAACTTGTTTTTGTTTAGAACATTGAGACAGCCACCCATCAATAGAAATTCAATATTGTTGGAGTTCATTCAGATTTAGTACCCATTGAAGCAGCAGTTGTACATGCAGATGGAGAAGTTCTGTTTGCACTTCCCAAGCCCATCATCAAACCTTAGGAAGAGATTTTCCATAACAAACATAGAACTAGTGTTAGATATGACAAGGACGTGTCCTTTCATATTCCAGATTACTCAAAGCCCATCCAGTTTCAAAGTCTTGGATTCCTTCATGACAGTTCACCTTCTGTTGTTCCATATTTTGCTCCTCTTCCACAGCAATAACAACAGATTGTGAAATGCCAACACTGTGACTGAGTTGGCCATATGAAATATCGTTGTTTTTATCTTCATCCACGTAAGCACTGTCATAAAACCAATCATTCTTCAAACAGATGCTTCAGAAACAAACCTTCTGCAAGAACAAAAATCCATATTAGATGGATTTCGTCTTGGCAATGGGCATCAACAACAAAGAAGATATTCCAGTCATATGTCAGATCTTGTTCTAGAGTATTGAATAGTCTTGCAGTTGACTTTTCTCCATCATCTCACCTTGTACCTTACAGGGGGGAAATGATGGTCATCTACAAGCTTCAGAGCCACATCAAGCGAGCCTAAGCCACAACCTGCCATACCAGATTCAGAGTTGTAGCCAGAGACAAATATGCCCCTGAGCATGCCTTCAATCGCTGATACCTCTTCAAAGAATTGGAGACACTTCCTCTAGCAGAAGACTTCAGCGTCTTGCCAGTTTTGGAAGAGTTCTAGGAATTGCATAAAGAATTCCAAAGTTGTTGGTCATCCTTAAACCATCACAGGTTGAGACCTCCCTTTTCAGGTTGAGTTTCTCCCTTTTCTGTGGGGTAAGACCTTCGTTTCATGGTTGAAGGTTTCCCTCTTCAAAACATCAAGAGCACTTCCTCTAGCAGAAGACTTGAGCTTCATGTCAGACTTGGAAGAGTTCTGGGAACTGCACTAAGAATTACATTGTTGGTGGTCATCCTTAAACCACCTCCCTTATACCAACATTTCAGAGAGCACATTCAACCTAGTGTTGCCATGCATTTTGCACATTTTGTATTACAGCTCTTTTCTTGGACTCATACATAACCCTTTGGATTAAGGGGGGGAATCTTGGACACCTAATCCTCTAAGGCTTGGTGTGGAAGCTGAATAGTCTAAGGAAGTCCAAGAGACCTTGGAATATGAAACCAAAGGTCATGCGAATGTACTATAAATGTATATCATTTGTTAATAATAGATATACTCTCATGCTTATATTTAATATTCTGTTTCCGCCATGTATGTGTTTAACAATTTTCTTCTAACAATACAGAAATATGGGTTGGCATCATATAATTAGTTATTGTTTTACATCATGAATGTTTTCTTTTCAGGCCTATTGTTTTCTTATCTAAAACTCCACTAAGGAAAACTCAAAAAATGCACATGCCAGAAAACAAAAATCGAAAAAATGAAATTTGACAACTCAGCTGATGTAGCAACAAATTCCTCCAATACCTACTGTGATTGTTCATGGAAAATAAAGTGTGTAATATGAGAATGCACCATACACTCTTGCTAAAACAACCTTGTGAGATGCATGTAAGTTAGCTTCCACGTCCAATAAAGATATGGGAAAGAAAGCAGAAAATCAAAACTTGTGTGTATCTAGTTGGATTCACTTAGAATAATCAATCAATTATATTGCAATTAGGATTTTTTTAGTTCTACTTGCAATTTTATATCCACTCTATTGTTTTGTAATATTGACCATCTCTATCAAGATTCTTTTTCTATCTGAAATATGCAAGTTTTCCTTTTAACATGAAATCTTCTAAGAAATATTGTACACAACTTTTTACTTCTTTGAATTATCTATCACATGGTTAAACTATATTTTTTCAGTACAAGAAGAATTTTATGAAAATCAATTAAATTCACAACTTCATTTGGCAAGGCCTTTGGGAAGATTGAAAAGCCTAAAATATTGAATGTAAATATTTTGAGTATTGCAGAA
Source organism: Pinus taeda (assembly GCA_000404065.3). Taxonomy (NCBI): domain Eukaryota; kingdom Viridiplantae; phylum Streptophyta; class Pinopsida; order Pinales; family Pinaceae; genus Pinus; species Pinus taeda. The sequence goes on from APFE030647833.1 coordinate 90,070, forward strand.
AGCTTCATGGATAGAGCAAATAATTTGGAAGATGAGTTCTCCAGGTAGTATTTATCTTTGAATAAGACCACTAGCTGCAATGGATTGTCAATTTAATTTATAGTTTTTTATCAAGCTTCAACAAAAATCTTATCCTTTTTTGGTCGATTACTAATTGATGGATTTGTAAGTTCTACTTGTTTCTCTTTCTTGAAGTTTTTGTGCTAACTAGTTTGAACTAATTGAGGATAAAACTTTGGTTGTATTGTTGTATTGTTGTAATATGTTAAATTTTTGTTTATTAAATCAAGTATTTGTTGTAAAAGATCAATTGATGTGTTATATATTTGAAATTACAAGTATTGTAAATATGGGAAAACTATTGGTGCTTTGCATGTAAATCTACAAAACATATCAAAACTGCTCTTCTTTTATCTTTTCATTATAATGATCACTGATGTTTCGAGTTTGAGTGATTGAGGATGACCATAGGTATTCCCTCAAATTGGAAGTTTGGTGTTGGAATTCAGTGTGGATTTTCCATTCAAGAATCATATAACAATTTGAATCTAAAAGTTACATTCCAAAATAATCCTATTTGGGGGATTACCGGTGGTGATTGTTCCATATTTTCGATGTTCGAAATTTGCTCCAAATCATGGCTAATATATTGTACCACCGGTCATGAACAAAATGGGAGGGGAATTTTCTTTGCAATTTATCCACTTATATTGTAGTGATCCATAAATATAAGCAAAACATTAATAATTTGATATAGACTAGTTGGCTTATTTATATGTGATAATGGACCTAAATAGTAGTTCTTATTTGAAGAAATTTTCATCAGACTTGGGCATTCTTGACATCATCGACCTCCATCCTTGGACTTATTCACTTAGTCTTCTACATTATCCAGTTATATACATGTATATAAGGCTATCCTATTATTGTATCCTTTTTACTTCATTTAATTTTATTCTAAACTTAGCTTTGCCTTTTTCTAGGAGTTTTGTTTGCACTCCCACACTATAGAAGTAATGTACAACTTGATATTTTTAGCATGTAACTTAGTTGGCATGATTGTGCCTAGAATTCCTTGAAGGTTGAATATTAATTTTACTAAGGTGTTATTTTCTATGGTGATGTTTTATTTTCTTTGTTTATACAAGTCATCTAGCCACATAATGGCCACTATTACCCAATTGAAGAAAAAAGTGTTCGAGTTTCTTTCTTTTATGGGAAAAAATAACATTGACAATATTGTTAATGTTAAGGTATATATCATATAAATCTTTTAATATAGTCTAGTTTATTTTATATTCCAGTGTTCATCGTCTTTCATGTCTTATACTTTGCATTGTATCTTCTTTATTTTTCAGAAAAAGAACTCACTATTGATGGTAAGAAGGAAGATTTGAAAAAAGAGGATAACAATAACACTGGAGCGATAAAATGCAAATTAAAGAAAGAGAAAGAGAGAGAGAGAGCGAGAATAGAGAATTGATCTAGTGGTACTTGTAGAGCCATTATCCGACATAGGACACACATAAAGACAAATGGTCAAGTCCTCATACTTGGTGAATTCACCTACAATGCCTTGACAACACAATGATAATGTTTGAAGTGATGAAACAATATTTCTTGTGTAAATTTTACTCCAACCAATATTAAGTTGGAAACTCATATTGTAATACTTGACATTTTATATAATATAATTTTAGTGGTTGAAATTATTTATAGTTGCACTTGATATTATTTAGTATTATAATTAACATTTATAACTTTGTATTTTCATATTAGATGAACATGTACATTGTATGACATTTTTTTTTAATTTAGTTGCAAAATCATATTAATTGATTTATGTTGATTAATAATGAAAGCATAAAATCAATCTAAAACTACTAACTTAGTAGTTTATGTTGATTAATGATGATCACAAATAAAATGAATACACGACTAAATTAGTTTCCTGCAATGGTTGTTAATGAAAATAAATGAAATGACTATAAACTACTAAAGTAGTCATTTATATAATGACTATGAAACTACCAAAAAAAGATAAATGACTGATGCAAATGATAAATTTGTGATGACAACTAAAATTTGCATATATATGACTATTGGTAGCTAATTTACAGTATCTTATAACACGGCCAAAATTTAGTCATATTCCTTTGGTCATTAATTGGTTTCAAACGATGACTAAAATTTGCATATATATGACTATTAGTAGCTAATTTATAGTATCTTATAACACGACCAACATTTTGGTCATATTTCTTTAGTCATTAATTGTGGCAATTAATGACTAAATTAATAACCAAATTTATGATTAAATATACTACTATATAATAAAATTGAGACAACTAATTAATGGCTAAGCTAAAAGTGATTAAAAGTTGGTCGCATTATAATATACTATAAATTAGCTACTACTGGTCACCAACCGAAAAATAGTTGTTTATATGTAGATTTTAGTAATTAATTAGCCATTTTGTAACAGTGGATCCATTAACACAGTTCATTGGATGTGGCAATCAATAAAATCATCATTGTATTATCCATTTCATAAATCTGTCCATTAGCCCAAATCGTGGAAATTTTTTGCATGGATAAAGAGGCAAGTCCTAAGTGGTCTTTAGTCTTCCATAATCATTGATTTAGAGCCTATGGGTTTTGATTCAACCCTAAGGGACAATAACCAAGCCTCTTGAGAGAATATGGGCAAGTATGTGCATGTTGGAAGACTACTACAGGGTTTCATGTAGTACTACTACAGGAAACATCAGATTTGCTATAGGGAGTTATAATTCATTGAATGACCAACCAAATCAAATAAAAATTAGATGGGGAATTTTTTTATTGACTAGGATGTATTAGGTATCCATTCCAAGTGGAATCACTCAAAAATACCTCTGTTAACCCATGCTAAGAAATGACAGAAAATTACTAGTCTAAAATCTAGAAATTCGAGAACTAGTGAGCTAGTAAATCTATCCAATGCCTAACCTAATCAAGTGAAAATGCAATGAGGTATTTTTTGTTATTAACTAGAATGATGTTTTTCTCTCTTTTTTTCTTTTTTTTTAATATAATTCAAGTGGATCTAACTCGATTGAAACTCGTTAGCATGCTCTAAAAAATAAAAGAAATTTACTAATATTTGCCATAAAGGAGTTCTAGAAATCTATATTTGGGAATAAGAAAACTAATCAAAGTATCTTAATGATTACTATGACCTTCCAAATATTTTCCAAGGATGAAATGATGATTTTGATCTTGCAAAATAACTTACATATACCATTTAACCCAATCCTAAAACAAGAAATCATTAATACTAAATGCAGAAATAGAAAGAAACAAGAACAAGAGACGCATGTGAATAAGAAGTAAAAAGAAAAAAAGCAAATGAAATAAAAGGGCTTTCAGGCTCCTTGGATGGCCAAGCCCAAGGAAAATTAGATTCATATGAAGGATACCAAGGTTTAGAAGCTGAACATGGCACCAATATTCATTATTTCCATCAATACAATTACATGCCTACAAGAAATGACAATGGAGCTGCAAAAATACAAGTTCTCTCCACAAGAAGACTAACAAAAACCTACACCCTAGAGGAAAATTTGACCTTTTACTTATAAAAAATGATTAGGAATCATTCCCATGAAACAAGGAAGCTTTCCCCACCAAAATCCCTTGATTAGTAGATCTAGTTCCCAATACTAGGAATCTGCGTTAAATGGCAGGGAACACATTCCTAGATTTTCTCAATCATTGGAGCTCCACAATTTGTGCCATAATTGCATAATATCTTGTTTATTTATTATTTAATATTGATCCTCATGTAGTAGGGAGCAGGTTCCTAAATTATCTCCTCCTCCAAATCTCCATAATCTGCCCAATATTCTCACAATATTCCACAAAAATAAATAATATTAGGCACAAATATGAAATTATCTATAAACCTTCCTAATGAACATATTAAAGTTAAAAATACATTATCTAATTCAAAAAGAGAGGTTTAATTTGTTGAAGGATGGTTAGATGGGCCTTAATTTATGTTTAATTTAGAGGCATGGGCCTTAATTTATGTCTAATTTAGAGGCCTGACATACCCCCCTACTGAAAGTGTTGTTCATCTTATGAGTAACTTAATGACCTCATTGTGCCTCATTCATGGCCCTCATGGCCTCTCTATTGTGCATTCTCAATCCTTTTGCTTAAGAATATTAGTTGTATGTTCTGCAAGGACAAGCACAAAAATGTAGTTGTTCTTATCATGATTTTTTAATAGTATTTCAAAAAAAAAAAAAACATAAATTTCCTCTTTGCAAGTGAACTATGTTGCCTTGTAGATCCATTTCATTCATATCCTCTCCCTTGAAACCTTCATTCCATTTTCACTCATTTTTCCAAAATTGTTTATGCATAGAAAAAATCACAGTGTTTCTTGAGACCATTAGCCTGCCCTCTTCTCCTTATTCAAGATGGGTTCTTGAATATTTTTTAGTTTGTCAAGGTCTTCCACATCCTTTTCCAACCTTATGCTACCTCGTTCCACCATTTGTACACCTCTAAAACCTTCAAAACACCTTTGTATGAGAACTAGGACATCCCATAGTAATTCCTGTAAAAACTACTGGAAACCCTGTAGCGGTTCCTGTAGTACTATAGGAAACCTTGTTTAAACCTATTTTGAGCAGAAATGATAGTTTTAGCCTAGGGTAGGACCTCAACTTGACTTCCATGCCTTTCTCCTCTTTCTATAACATATTTTATGCCTTGGAAAAAAGCTAGAAAGAGAATAGAGACCTCTTGGAAAACCTCTTTTCATCACTGCAGTTTGAGTTCTATTTTGATGGTGAATGTATTCTTTCCTTTTGTTGCCCTATTCTTCTCTTTTGTGGCCTAGATGATTGTCTGATGGCCTTGGATTTATTTGTTTTGATTATATCTCTCTTAGGCACTGCCATTTGGATTTTAGCATGATTTGTTCCTTTCTTCCTTCTTGTAGCAACATTCTACCTTCCTGTAGCAATCATTCCTTCTTCCTTTAGGGTCTTCTAGCTGTATGGGAGTGGTGAGAAATGATATAGAGGGGTTGGAGGATGATGTTAGGGCTTAGAGGGAGTAGTGTAGGTTTTTGAAAATTTAGAGCATGCTCTGTTTGTTTTTTAAGAAATTTTCAGGGTGAGACAGAGTGTAGGGTTTGTTCTTGAAAAATATTATTTTTTTCTTATGAAATTGGATGGATGAATGATGGATAGATAGTGGATATGAAGTGGATGGAGGGCTTGGAGTGCTTTGGTGACTTGGAATTTGCAGAAATTTCATCTTTTAACTATTATCCCCATTCCTCAAAATCATCACTCTTCATAATTTGGTTTTTCCACATTGCATGAGTGGAGTGAGCTGCAATTAACTAGTTGAAGATTGTTGAGACTGCTAACTCATCCTTAGCTTATAAAACCTCATCTCTCATGCATTGACAACAAATTTCTAACTATAATATGCTCAAGAGAAGAGGTCAAGAATATTGCATACATGTACCTACTTGATGGTTGTTGGAGTGACATGCATGTTGCTACTGAGTTGATGAATGATCCATGGTCCTTTGGAGGTGATAATTTCCTTTGTTTTCTTCTGCACATGTCTTCATACCTTGGTGATTCTAAACCTTTGTCTTCAAACTACCATGAGCAAGCTATCTTAGTAAAATTCGGCCTTCTTGGAGTGTTGGGCTTGACCATGGTTGATTTTCACCTTTCCTACCATCTCCTAAGCTTTCGACCTGTTTCCTGTAGTAAAACAGGGCATCCTATAGTCGAACTAGGCCATCTTGTAGTAGTACTACAGGAAACAATAATTTTCCTTGTTTTGTCCATATCTCCCAAATGGTAAAATGGATTGACCTGAAATTTTATGAGCATGTTTCCATCATCCTTATGCACCTCCCCATAAAACAAAATTGTCCCATGGATGCACGAATCTCAAGAAAAAATAAAAATGGTTGAAGTTGATGGAGGCCAATTTCTTAGAAACTGTGCACTAGAATTTTATGAAATTGCTTTGGCAAGTTACCATCATCCATATGCATCTCCCCATAAAACAACTTTTAAATGGATACACGAATACTGATAAAATTCAAAAATGGTTAAAGGTGATGGCGATCGGTTTCTCAAAAACTGTGCACTGGAATTTACTGAAATCACTTGATCATGTTACCATCATCCATGGACATCCCCCCTTGAAACATATTAACAAATGGATGCATGGTTTTTGATCCGAATTGGATCCATAAAGAATAATTAACAAAGCCATGGTTGTACCAGGTCGGGACAGACTTCAAAGAATTTACAACAGTGATCAAAAACACCTCTAAACCAGTGGAAATGGTAGCTAGCGTGGAACGACGAGGACCTCGGTCAAAGCGCGCTGACCGAGGCCCATGGAGACTACGCGGGAGGCGAATTTAGCCCCTGGGAAGCCCGGATCAGGAAACAGAGGAGGTTTTTGATGCACGATTGTGAAAACCCTCAAAATGGGGAAGCTCCAAGCACTCGGTTGCATGGGAGCTGGGAAAACTGTGGGATAAAAGGCTAAGTGCTAAAGGTGAGACCCACTCCAAAACCAGCGGTATTGATCGAGGGCATCCATGGGCGGTAAGCAGTTTTGATGGAAAAGGAGCGATTCCACTCAGTGCCCGACGTGTGGCAAGCGAAGGAGAGAGAAAAACGCTGCTCATCGCGCACTAACGTTCGAGTTAGTCAACCGCGCGGGACGAGCGAACGACGTCAGATCTGGGGGCTCCAAATCTAATGGCTAAGATCGCGCTCGATAGAGAAGAAAGAATTGATGGGGGATTAAGCCACGATATGAAAGAATTTTAAGTCCATATTGACTGCCACGGTGGCGAAAGACTCATTCCACGACGTAACCAAAGAATTGAACCAACGACGCAGGCTGGCACAGTTCACAGGAGGACAAGTGGCCATCCCTGAGAGCCTAATGATGACGCTGAGAACAGGGAACTCCAAGCGCAGCTGCAAGCAGGTGATCCAACGAAGGTGGAAGAGGAAATAAATTGCCATGAGCCTGAATGGCTTTAAATCCATGAACAAAGAATAGAAAGGATAACGAAAGAGTCAGGAACCCAGAGAGGAACACCGAAGACAGAAGACAGAGAAGAGAAAGAATCAGTGAAGCAAAAAGAAAAAAGAAGACAGAGGGTTGAGCTAACCAAAGGCAACGTCGAGCACCAGAGAGCTTGAGAGATTCAAGCCATCCCTGAGAGGATCTGTCAAACTGGAGAGGTCAAAGCGCTGGTAGGGAAGAGAGTCTATGTACTCTAGTGGCTTGGGGAATCCAAGAACCACCCTGCCAAGCCAATCTGTTTCAGGAGACTCACATTGATTTCCTTCATTGTAATTCTCTGCTTCAAGACGCAATAAAAAGAAGGCCACCACTGAGAGTTGGATCGGAGATGTAGCTCTGGAGGATAGGGTGATCTCCTTATTAATTTCTTGTGTTCTTTTCTTTGCTTACTGCATTTATTTATTGTCTCCCATTTTAAGTGTATGTGTATTTTCAATCTGATCGATCCGTTGCTTAAATAACATAGACACACACAAACATATGAGTCTGTAATATCGTCATTTAATAAATTCTTAATTGAGATCACTCATAGGGTGATTATCAAATCAAGTGGTATCAGAGCACTAGGCTGTAAGGTTAGACAAGCGTATGTTGGTTTAGCTATTGAATGCTCACTAGATCAAAGCTCAAATTAGGAGAAGGAGAGTTGGTCGAAACTAATCCTAAAATTGGGAGAGTCTATCCTCGGAAGACAATGTCAGAGGAAGGTTCTGTGGGGCCAGACCCTCAATTCATAGAGAGTTTCCTAGCTATAAAGTCTATGGTAGAAGAAATGTATACGGACTTTAGAAAGCATAAGGATGATAATTCATCAAGTTCTAAACAAGATAAAGAAGAAGATGAGTCTCATTCCCATGACCACTCAAAAGGAAAAGGGAAAGAGGAAAACTTTCTCACACCTCCTAATAGCCCTGTGTATAATAAGAAAGCATCTTTGATTAAGCGAGATGTTAAATTCGATTTGCCTATATATGATGGAGAGCTAAATGCTGAAAAGTCGGACAATTGGATTAGACAAATTGATGTGTATTGCAGAGTGCAGAACATCGACTCAGATAAGAGAAAAATTCAGCTGGCAAGCCTACGCCTAGGAGGCACTACCTTGGTTTGGTGGGAAGGAAGAACCCAAGCTGACATGAAGATACATGGTAAGACCATCTCTATCTGGAGTGACTTTGCTTCTACAATTAAAAGGTAGCTCTATCAATTGGCCTACATGCAACAAGCCAGGATGAGTTGGCAAACTATTTAGCAGTTGAAAGGGCAAAGTGTGCAAGGGTACACTCAAGAATTTAGAAAGAGAGCATTGATTCTACGGATCTCTTTAGACTCACCAGAGACTCTTTTGAAGTACATTGGTGGTCTACACAGCTACATGAGGCATACCATCCTCATGTTTAATCCCACTAGTATAGATGAGGTGTCTGTACAAGCTACTCATCTAGAAGCTAGAGGAAAGAATGGAAATCTAGAAGTTGGGGGACCATCCCAACCCACTGCA
>APFE030647833.1:98727-115839 GCA_000404065.3 Pinus taeda
AAAGGAAGTCAGAGCATGAGTAACCACGAATTCTGAGTAATAAGTATTAAAACATTGAAGAAAAACATCCAAAGATAGGACCCAAGAACTCAATTCACCATAGTTTAACACTTAAAGGAAGTCAGAGCATGTTCCTCCATGAATTATGAGTAATAAGCATTAAGAATATGGAAGTAAAGCATATCAAAGATAAAATATGAAGCTCACTGAAGTACACTAAGAATCTCAGCTTCAGAAAAGTCCAACTGCTTCTGTATATATCAATCCCTGCATAGCATTTACAAAAGTAGTCTTTTTCTCTAACATTTTCCAACCCCTAATACATTAGTTCTTCTCCCATATATAGATTTCATGCATATTCCTTCCTCCAGCATGAGGGGAATTCGAATTCCTCCTAATTTGACACCTATTGACACTTCAAACTAACTATTTAATACAAAGGACAACTAACTAGGAGTCCTAGAGACCTAATACAACTAGGAGTGTAACTCCTTATTATGATTAAAACAACCTTATCTAAACATTTAAAGCATTCTTTAACACCTAACACTCCATGAAGTTGAATTTGATGGTGCTCATAACCTTCCAGCTGGCCCTTGATGACTCATCCTTTTGCTGTTCCTAGAAACTAGGAGACTGTCCCTTGCTCTGTTCTGGCTGAAAAATAGGTCTTGGGATAGAGCTCATAACTTCTCATAAAAAATGTATTTGGGAAACCTAAAGGAGGCTTTTGTGAACCAATCCATTCTGAATAAAAACCTCTCTTGGTGTTTTGAAACATTGTTCCTACTGCCCAGAATGAGTCTTTGAAAAACAGGTGTAAAAATATGCTTGTGATAAATTGCACCTACAACAGTTTCATAGTCTGAAGTGACTTTGTTTCTGAGGTTAAGAAGTAGTTCTATCCATTGGCCTACATGCAACAAGTGATGATAAGTTGGCAAACTCTTCGGCAGTTGAAAGGGAATAGTGTGCAAGGGTATACGCAAGAATTTAGAAAGAGAGCATTGATGTTGGGTATCTCATTAGACTCACTAGAGACTCTTTTGAAGTACATTGGTGGTCTACACAGCTACATGAGGCATACCATCCTCATGTTTAATCCCACTAGTATAGATGAGGTGTCTGTACAAGCTACTCATCTAGAGGCTAGAGGAAAGAATGGAAATCCAGAAGTTGGGGGACCACCCAACCCACTGCAAGCAAGAGCAAGGAGAAAAGAAAGCAGAAGTGGAAAGCAAGGAAGGCTAACACTACACAAAAAGGAAAAGATTCAGGCACTCACTGTAAAAAGGATGGGCATGATGATGAGCACTATTGGATTCTGCATCCAGAGCTGAGACCTAAGAAGTCTGAGGGCAAGAAGAAGAAGACTGCTGCAGCTATTCAGAAAGATTTGGAGTCAGACTTGGAAGATGAAACAATCATTGCAGCCACAGGTATAAAAGGTAAGAATTCTGAAGCATCTACTAGTAATTATGCTCAATCTGTTATTGATGAAGAACATGAGAGAAAAAGACATGAGATTTTCCATATTCGAGTTATTTCCAAACATCAAAATATTGATACTTTGTTTGATAGTGGCTCACAAGTAAATTGGATTTCTGAAGCAATTGTAAAGAAATTGGGATTAGCAACTACTCCTCACAAGAAACCATACCCATTAGGATGGTTGAATGATAAAGCACAACTACAAGTGACTAGACAGTGCAAACTCAAGTTTTCTTTTGGGTCAGCATTTGTAGATGGGGTTGAGTTAGACATAATTCCTTTGGATATATGTGGAATTGTTTTAGGAATTCCTTACATGTATGATAGAAAAGCTATTTTCTATAGAGCTGAGAACAAGTATCTACTTGTTAAAGATGGAATCGAATACTTTGTAAGAGCTCATAAGCTCAAGAATAATTATACTCTCATAAACTCAGGGCGGATGAAAAGAATGATAAATTCATGCAAACAATTCTTACTAGTGGTTGTAAAGGAAAAGAAATCTGATAAAACCAATGTATTTGAGGGTTGTAATGCGAAGCAGCAAGCTGATATAGAAAATATTGTTTCAGAGTATGATGTTCTGTTTCAAGAACCTAAAGATCTGCCACCCAAAAAGGAAATAGTACATGATATTATTTTGCAGCAAGATGTTCCATTGCCTAACATTGGAATGTACAGGTTGTCTGCTTTAGAGAATGCCGAAATCAAGAGTCAGGTGCAGGAGTTTCTCGAGAAGGGTTTTATCAGGCCTATCACATCACCATGTGGGTCACCAATTGTTTTGGTGAGAAAGAAAGATGGCTCGTGGAGATGTGCATTGACTACCAAGCATTGAATAAGATAACAATCAAAAATCGTTATCCCCTTCCTCGCATAGATGATCTTTTAGATCAATTGAAGGAAGCTATTTATTTCACCAAGCTTGATTTTCACAATGAATACCAACAGGTCAGAGTTGCAAAGCAAGATGCATGGAAGACTGCTTTCAAAACAAAGCTGGGATTGTATGAGTGGCTGGTTATGCCTTTTGGCTTGACTAATGCCCCTACTACTTTCATGAGATTAATTAATGATGTACTCAGACCTTTTCTTGATGATTTCGTTATTGTGTATCTGGATGACATTCTGATTTTTAGTAAAATGTGGGAGGAAAACATAAAGCATGTTAAGCAAACAATAGATGTTTTAAAAAGAGAAAGACTTTATGTTAAACTCTCCAAATGTTAATTTGGCAAAACATCTCTAAATTATTTGGGTCATATAGTAGGGGGTGGTGAATTGAAAATAGATCCCTCTAAAATGGCAGTCATTGTAAACTGGCCTAAACCCAAGTCTGCTACAGAAGTGAGAAGCTTCTTAGGAGCAGCACAATATTGGAGGAAGTTCATCTCTAACTTTTCCTCAATTGTAGCTCCCTTACATGCTTTGACAAGATTGAACAAGGTGTTTCAGTGGGGAGGTAAACATCAGAAAGCGTTCGACACTTTGAAAGAAAAGATTAGTACGACACCTGTACTAGCACTACCTAATCTATAAAGACCATTTGAGATCCAAACAGATGCTAATGACTATGCCATGGGAGCAGTGTTGACACAGCATGGTAAACCCATATGTTATCATTATGAGACTTTTAATTCTGCAGTAGTTAACTATCCTACATATGATAAATAATTGTATCCATTAGTTCAGAATGTGAAAAAGTGGAAACATTACTTAATGGGCAAAGAGACAGTAATACATACTGATCATTAACCACTTCAATATCTACACTCCCAAACTAAGTTGCAACAATCAAGACATTACAGGTGGATGGGTTTTCTACAATAGTTTCATCTAGTCATCAGATATAAAAAGGGTATACATAACAAGGTTGCAGACATGTTATCTAGACCCATTATAAATGCATCTACTATACTTAAGCATAATTCTGTACTACATGAAAGCTACATTAAACAATATGCTCTAGATATAGACTTTAAAGATGTATATGCCACTTTGAGTCAAGGAAAAAAGGTAGAAGAATTGGATTATCATGTAAAGGACTGACTCTTATATCATTGTGGGAAACTATGCATTCCACAAAGTGAGAGATTAAATATAGTTAGAGAAGCACACACTTCTCTAATATCAGGTCACTTTGGGGTAAGTAAAACAGTCGCACAACTGCAAAGATTTTTTTATTGGCCGAAAATGAATGAGACAATTTCTAGATATGTAAGAGGGTGTATTATGTGTGCTAAAAGTAAGCCCAACAATAGAAAACTAGGCTTGTACACTCCATTACCAGTTCCTTCTCACCCTTGGGAAAGTGTTTCGATGGATTTTGTTGGAGGACTGCCTAAATCTAGGAAAGGTCATGATTATCTATATGTTGTTGTGGATAGGTTCAGAAAAATGTGTATTTTGATACCTTGTAATAAACAGATTGCAGCTGAACAAACTACAAAACTGTTCTTTGAACATGTATGGGTTCATTTTGGATTACCCACTTCCATTGTATCTGATCGAGACACCTAATTTGTGGGAAAGTTTTGGTCAAGTCTGTGGGAACTGATGGACACCAAACTTAAGAAAAGCACAACTTTTCATCCACAAACTGATGGCCAGACAAAAGTGGCTAACATGACAGTGATCCAGTTACTCAAAGGATATTGCAACAAACATCCTAAGCTTTGGGATGAACATTTGTGTTATGTGCAGCATGCTTACAATAGAGAAAAACATTCTTCTACATAGAGATCTCCTTTTGAGACCTGTTTTGGTTTCACACCAAGGTCTCCTTTCGATTTTGTCTTTGGTAAAGATACCACAGTTGAGGGACACAGTGATGTGGACAGGGAAACTAGGTTCATTGAACAAATCCAACAGATTCACCAGGCAGTACAGGAACAGCTGGAAAAGAGCCAAGACAAATACAAGGCAAGGCATGACAAGCATCAGATGGAGCATAGTTTCCAAGTTGGTGACCAAGTATGGTTGTATATCAACAAGGACAGGATGCAAGGTGAAGGTAAGAAACTAAACCCTATCAGGTATAGACCTTTCAAAATACTTGAGAAGATTGGTGAGAATGCTTTTTGCCTTGATCTACCAGCTTACATGCACATCTACTCAGTCGTAAATGCAGATTGCTTGAGATTGTTTGAACCCTCACTGATTGAGGATCCTGAAGAGCAAAGTCAATTGCCTTCTATTGATGACCTGCTACCTGAATATCTTAATGAATTGTAGGGAGACACGGTTTTGAACAGGAAGGTGAGGACGACATGCAGGGGAGATGTTGAGTAAGTCAAGATTGGGCTCAAGGGCTCAAAGCCAAGCAGTGCAAAGTGGATAGAGATTGGACAAGTGAGACAATTGTACCCTCACTTAGTCGATGCTTGAAAACCAACTTTTGGTGGTCCAAAATCTTTTTCAGTGGGAAGGTCGTGATCCAAATTGGATCCATGAAGGCTATCACAGCACCATGAATGTATCAAATTAGGACAAAACTTCGAATTTAATAGCACAAAGCAATCAAGAAGACCTCTGGACAGTGGCATTTTGCATCCAACGAGGAACGGTGAGGAGTTCGGTCAAAGCGTGCTGACCGAGGTCCATGGAGACTGTGTAAGAGGAAAAACTGGCACTTGGGAAGCCTGGATCAGGAAAAGGAGGTTATTTTTGGGCAAATCCCCTCGAGAAGGAGAGGCCCCGAAGCGCTCAGTTGCATGGAAGCTGGGAAAACTGTAGGGAAAGCGCTAAGGTGAAAGGCGGGACCCTACTCTTGAAAACCGATAGTATATCTGGGGCACCCTTGAGCGATAAGCGAATTTGGAGAAAAACGAGCGATTCCATTCAACGCCCGATGCATGGCAGGCGAATGAGAGAGAAAACCACCGCTCATCACACGCTAACAATCGAGCAAGTCAACCGTGCGAAATGAGCGAATGGTGTAGGATCTGGAGGCTCCAGATCTGACAGCTAAGATTACGCCCGATGGAGTAACTGGATTTGACATGGGATTAAACCGCGACACAGAGAAGTTTGTTGTCTGATCTGACTACTAAGTTGGCGGATGAGTCATTGTACAATGTAACCGAAAAACCGAACTGACAAGGACGAGCTGGCACAGTTCGCAAGAGGACAAGTGGCCATTCCCTGTGAGCCGATGACGATGACACAAAAGCAGGGAACTCTAAGTGAACAGTAGTAGGCGATCTGACAAAGGCAGAAGAGGAAGCGAGCAGTCATGGGATCGATTGGCTTTAAGGCCATGAGAAGATAGAGGACACCAAGAGGAAGAGCCCAAGAGAAGAAGACGAAGACAGAGAAAAGAAGAGACAATGAAGCAAAGAGTAGAAAAGACAGAGGCCCGACCTGACTTGCAGCATAAGGCAGCATCGAGCAGACAGAGAGCTTGAGAGGTTCAAGCCATCCCTGAGAGGATCTGTCGGGATTTGAGTACCACATTGGGCTCCTCCCATTAAATACCAGAGAGGTCAAGAGTTGGTAAGGAAAAGAGTCTGTGCACTCTAGTGCCTTAGGGAATCCAAGAACCACCCTACCAAGCAATTCTATTTCAGGAGACTCATATTGAGCTCCTCATTGTAGTTCTCTGCTTTAAAGACACAATAAAAGAAGGCCACCACTGAAAGATGGACTAGAGATGTAGCCCTGCAGGATAGGGTGAACTCCTTATTAATTGTTGTGTTCTTGTATTTTCTTACTGTGTTTCTCTTGCTGTTTTCCATCTTTCCAGTGTTTGTGTATTTTGCAATCTAATCAATCCATTGCCTAAAATGACATAGACACTCACCAGCAAATGAATCTATAATACATTCATTCAATAACTAATTAACTGACGTCACTTAAAAGTGATTTTCAGATCACAGAAGCACAAATCCAATTGGCATCTCATGCTTTTTTAAGCTCTGAGGGCCTACCAAACCTTGATTAAAGATGCAACTCAATTCACGCCTTTCCAGCTCGTCTACGGTCTTGAAGTAACCTTACCAATTGAGTGTGAAATTCCCTCACTCAAATTGGTTGTCGAACTACTCCCCGAAACCTCACCTCAAGAAGAGCATGTCTTGTATTTAGAACGTCTGGATGAAACCCACCGTCTTGTTTCTTTAGTCATAGAAGCATAGAAAAAGCAGGTTAAGTCGCATTTTGATCAGTCAGTCTCTCGTGCTTTTTCAAAGGTTGACCTGGTCCTACTATATGACCAAGCTAATGATAAGCTGGGGGCAGGTAAATTCAAACCCATGGAGCATGGGCCCTATATTGTCAAGTGTGTGTTATAGAAAGGGGCCTATGAGCTGATTGATTATGAGGGCAACTCCTTGGACAAGCCCTGCAATGGGTTGTATCTCAAAAAGTACTATTCTTGAGTCATCTCGCATCGATACTTTTGTACATAAGTGTGTTATTCATTTTTGTGTAGTTTCGTTTGGTGTGTCTTTTCAAACAGCTTTCCTGCTTATTATGTCTTCACCTGCTTTGCAGATGTTTGTGACACCTTACGTCAGTTTTGCTGATGGTGCTTGAAATAGTACTTGGAATTTATCCTACAAGGCATGGGCTATTTACGCCCCTAATGGTGAGTTAATTGATCTTCAAGGTATTTGTTTGGGTCAAACAACTAATAAAATTTTCGAATATAGCGCGGTTATTGAGATCTTTTCAAGAGCCATTGCTCTCAACATTTGAGAAATGGTTGTTAACCTTGATTCACAACTTGTTGTTCTTCAGCTCAATGGGAAATATTCCATCAGAAACCCTCACACATTGAGAACATATTTGCATATTTTTCTATTGGAAAGAAATTTTGATTATATCACATATCATCACATACTTAGACATATGAATACATTAACATATGCATTAGATAATTATGTGTTATACAAACATTTACACAATATGTGGAAGAACAAAACATTGTATCATGGTAAACATGAAATAATATATGTGTTCAGTACATCCGTTCAGTACATCTGTTGCTCACAGACCTCAAAATTGTAAATGCTAAAACTATGGACTACTCGACATGGTGCTCATGATAGCATGTCACTGCTCGTACTACTCAAGTCAGTAATCAGTGAATCTGATCTAACACTCCCACTGTGTGCTACTGATACTGGCATGGAATGTCCGCCATTTGAGCATACTTTGGGATGCCTCTAGTCAAGTTATCGAGATTCCATGCAATTTGTTCCTCATTATCGACTCCTTCCTAATAAGGAGAGATCTCAAATTGTCGAGAAATGCATTTAGTGATTGGGGACATCCCGGTTGGTCGCTCTAGTCCTACATATGGAATTAGAAAACCGAAGTGTCATGAATACGCATGTTTCCAAAAAAATAAAAAAATATCAAAATTCAAAGTTGTTTGCTTACCTCCATCATCAAAATCCTCCCCTTCTCGGAGCGACATGTGAAGATCACCATGGAAGTCAGTACTGTTATATGGCCAATCCTATACCAGAATCAACTGATGCCTTAGCCACACAGAGAAAGTGAGCTTGTATGACATGTGCTGGTCCCCTCCAGTTTTGTGCATCAATTCAATCCATTGGACCATTCGTGCATTTCGTGGCATTGGGGGATTTACCTCTACCTGGTGATAATGGAATAATGGGATCTATTCCAAGAAGACAGTCACCAGAATGGAACCATATCCAAACTGCCTCAGGTTCCCCACCTTACATTTAGATAATTGGTGTTTCATATTTTCTTTCATGGCTTCTACCCAACTAAAGACAATGGGCATCATGCAGTCTGTGACATACTGGAATTTGGACTTGTTGGACTCATGCAATGCTTGAGCCCTGACAACTTTGTTAATGGTCAAGAGCATCACTTTTAGTAAAAAGTCATTTATGGTCATGATGTCAACCTTTCTGCTTTTAGATTTCAGAGCTTCGGGAGAGTGTTCTGCAAGGACCATGTTCACATTTTCCCCAATGGACCTGGCCCCATATAATTAGACTGGTTCCCCTCTGCGGGACAGTCTAGTGAGGAAGTAAATGTCTGAAGTCTTTAGCTCCAGCTCTTCGTCCCGGATCACAAAGAATTCCCGTCCAATGTCCCACAAACTGATCAAGTATTGTAATTGCTCAGGTTGAGCCTGAAGGCCTGGTGTAAAAAAGAACTTGAGGAGCCCGCAGTTCCTCAAAGCATCCATGCAATGTTGATCTTCCAATGCCAATGCATCAACTCCTTTGTGCTCGTGTTCTTTCCACTCAATCACCATGTTTCTTGCTGTAATGTTCCTGCAAACATCATGCATTTACCCAAACATCAATTTTTGCAAGAGGAAATTCAGATTTAAAGCAATGAAATTGGTCAGAATTTGAAATTTTTCATCTCTCTGTGCTGACGTGATTGTTTTAAAAACAACAGTCCAAGTGCACATGCTATTAACCCTCGATTAGTGTGATCCCATGCTTGGATCTTGTGTTGACCTAGGGTGAATTTCTTTTTTCAAAACTCCCCTCAAAAAATATGAAAAACAGCTAAAAGAAAGAAAAACAGGTACGAAAACAAAGCTTAGGGCCTTGGCTCTTACCTACAACTATTGGTTCGTTGATAGGCCTCCTGGTTCTGCCGCAATCCGCTCCTGAAGATTTAGGGCACAAGTGTGTAAAAATTGCTCCAAATGAGGTAGAAGAGGTAAATGGTAAAAAAATGATTTACTTTTTCCCTTTTTATAAACTTTTCATGATGTTTTTGGGTTTTAAAAGCATTTTTCACCTATTTTTACCTTAGAAATCGGATAATGAATTTTCTTCTTGTACATCAATAGGTGATGAAATTGTTGATGATGGAGTTGGAGTCGTGTTTAAGCTCTTTTCTCGACTCGTAATAAACTTAAATGAAAAGATCGTCGAGTATTTTTCACTTTTTAATTCTGGTAAATAGAATAAAAAATGAAGGGTCTTCTTTAAGCTCTTTTCCAACTCTTGAAACATGAAATGATTGTCGAGCTCTTGTCGTCTTGAACTTGTTAAAGGCTATGAAACATCGTGAATTGTGCCACTCATACCTTGAGAGCCATTGTCATTATTGGTGGTTTCTCTCGCGCTTGTTAACAGTTCACATCATTCACAGGTAATCAAGCGATTTTCTAGCATGTTTGACATCAACACATCTATTCACATGTTAGGAATTTTACTTTGATTGGGTGGTGTTGGAACACAAGACCTTGGGCTTCGATTACACAAGTCCAGGTTGTAGTGTGATGTGACATGATCATGCTTACATACATGTCTCTTTTAGATGGATGGTTGTGACCATACCATGAGTTTGTTATATGTGACCCTTCTCATTATTCGATGGTTATGGCCATACCTTGGTTTTGTTATGATCCTTCTTATTGGATGGTTGTGCCCATACCTTAGATCCATTTACATGATATTTTTCTAGATGCCTGCATCCATACCACAATTCATGTCTCAGAGATTTCAATTATGTATATATATCTATGCTTGCTTGCAAGTTTTTCGATGGTGGCCTCTGGTTCCATGCATCTACTCATAAAGCATTTCACCCCTCACTCTTTTTCAGCCTTCATGCTTTAGGGGGCATTTGTTACACAACATTTTGTCACTGTCCCTATACTCCCTGTTTCTTGATCCTAGAGGACCTCTACATTGACCCTCATATGTTTCCCCGCTATGAAGAACATGTCCCTACATCCCTCTTCATCTACAAAACATTTCCCTCTTACACCATTTCCAAAGAATCTTCCTTCAGACCCAGTTTTCAAGACCGACGCTAGTGCTCAGTTCTTCCCTTGTGCCGATTTGCAGAGTTTAAAACCAGGACTAGTGCTGAACAATGCAAGTGAGCCATTCATCACTCGCACAGACCATCGTTTAGAAAGTTTTTAAAAATGGAGTCAAAGCTTCCAGGTCTAGAAGCTTCATGAACGGAATTCTGGTAGATGGTTGACAAAGATAGAGCCGAGAGAGACTGTTTGGGCTACATTCCCCTATTAAAATGGAACAAACCAAAAGGGATAAGGCCTGTCCCACCATAAGAGAATACATTTCCCCTCCATGAAAGCTATATAAAGTCCCCATTTCACACCCTCAGCTAGCTAATTGAAGGGCTGAAATAATCTACAAATCTTGAGACCAATATTAAGATCCTTAGCCTTCTAGTTTATGTGTGAAGGGAGAATAAGATTGTTCTGTTTGGTTTGGAGCAAAATGAAAGAGGCCTTGAACTTCCATTATTTTGAGGGTGAATCATGAGATGCTTCTAGTGGTGCTGGAACCTGAATATGCCAAAGGGAACCTGCAACGTTAAGGTTCCGTTTGTATTTCTCTTTGAAGTTTCATTAATACAACTAATGGGTTATTTCCTATATCTTGTGTAATGTTACATTTGATAGCTTAAAACTCCTTGAACTTTTAATTAGATTGAATTCAATTTTATGCTATCATGTTTGTTGTTGTCTCTTGCATGTTTGTTTAAGGTGTTTGAACGAAAGGACTAAAAGGAAGCTGGGGAAAGGAGGAAAGATCAACATCAAGTGGATTAGGCTATAAGAGGTAGACCATCTTATTTGATTATATTCTAAGGAAGTTTACATTATATTGTTTTGTTTGTGGCTAACCCTATTCTCAGGCTAGAGGGATCACCTCTGTCCGTAGAGGAGATTTACGTACTGCACAAATTCACAACTCCATTGGGGATCAAATGAAGGTCATGAACATGTCATTTATTACCTTAGTCACAATCTCCTTGATACTGAGACACATTATGATCATGTCGAGAAGTTGGATTTGGCTGTTGTTGAGGTTGTTCAACTCTTTCGCCATTATATTCTCCTTTGCACTATAACTGTGATTTCCGAGTGTAACCCCATGGCTTACATTCAGACTCATCAACTACTTGGGGGTAAGTATTCTAAGTGGATTGTCATCCTCCAAGAATTTGATTTGGTGTTCACTACTGCCAAATCCAAGAAATCAGTTGTATTTTCTAAGTTGATTTGCACTCTTACCTCTCTTTCTCTTCATACTGGTGCTGATGAGCAGCTCCTCGACAAGACTCTTTTTTTTATTAACACTCTCGATGCTTGGTATGGTGATAACATCATGTATCTCCAAACTTTTACTTTCCAGTCTGCATTTCCCAAGGATGATGGCTAACGTATTCAACATCAAGCCCAACCTTACTGCATCATTAGGGATACTTTATACTGTGTTGGTGTTGATTCAATTCTTCATTGATGTTTAACTCTCAATGAGGCTAAAAAAGTCTTAAATGACTACCATTCTAGTGCATGTGGTGGTAATCTCTCTGGATATGCCACTGCTCAAAAGATCCTCTGTGTTGGTTACTTCTGGCCCTCCATCTTCAAGGATTGCATCCTTTTTATTCACAAATTCCATGAGTGCCAGATGTATCAGCGCTAAATGTGCACCCCACTCACCATGTTATTACTGTTGGTCCCTTTGCCAAATGGGGCATTGATATTATGACCTGTAAGCCTCGTTCGACCAGGGGGCATGGTTATATTATCGTTTCCATGGATTACTTCACCAAATGCGCCAAAGGGATGCCTACATATTTATCTAATGGTAAAATGGTGGCGTAATTTCTATTCAATCATGTTATTTCCAAGTTTGGAGTGCCTCAAGCCATTGTCACTAACCATGGCTCCCATTTTCGCAATTACATGATGGCTGAGCTGACTTATATGTTGGGCTTGTGTCACGATCGCTCAAATCCCTATTACCCTCAAGCCAACGGCCAAGTTGAAGCTACAAACAAGGTGTTAGTCACTATGCTTCAGTGCACCATTGGGATGCACAAATCCAATTGGTATCTCATGCTTTTTTCAGCTCTGTGGGCCTACCGAACCTCGAATAAAGACACAACTAGAGTCACAACTTTCCAACTCATCTACAGTCTTGAAGCAACCTTTTCGATTGAATGTGAAATTCCTTTACTCAAATTGGTTGTCGAACTACTCCCCAAAACCTCACCTCAAGAAGAGCATCTCTTGTATTTAGAACGACCAAATGAAACCCGTTGTCTTGCTCCTTTAGTCATAGAATCACAGAAAAAGCGGGTTAAGTCCCATTTTGATCATTCAGTCTCTCTTCGTGCTTTTTCTGAGGGTGATCTTGTCCTGCTATATGACCAAGCTAATGATAAGTTGGGGGCAGGTAAATTTGAACCCATAGGGCATGGGCCCTATATTGTCAAGCGTGTGTTACAGAAAGGGGCCTATGAGCTGATTAATTATGAGAGAAACCCCTTGGACAAGCCACTCAATGGGTTGTATCTCAAAAAATACTATGCCTGAGTCTTCTCGCATGGCTAGTTTTGTACATGTGTGTTATTCATTTTTTGCAGTTTGGTTTGGTGTGTTTTCTCAAGCCGCTTTCCTGCTTATTATGTCTTCACCTGCTTTGTAGATGTCTGTGACTCCTTACGCCTATTTCATTGACGGTGCTTGCCATGGTACCCAGAATTTATCCTCCACGACATGGGCTATTTACACCCCTAACAATGACTTGATTGATCTTCAAGGTATTTTTTTGGGTCAAACAACTAATAACACTTCCGAATATAGCGCAATTATCTAGCTCTTGTCAGAAGGCATTACTCTTAACATTCGAGAAATGTTTGTTAACCTTGATTCGCAACTTGTTGTTCTTCAACTCAATGGGAAATATTCCATCAGAAACCCTCACATATTGAGAATGTATTTGCGTATTTGTCTATTGGACATATGTATTAGCTAATTATATGTTAGACATACATTTACGCAATATGTGAAAGAACAAAACATTGTATCATGGTAAACAAGAAATGTAGCATATATATATATTATATATAATATAATATATATATATATATAATATTATATAATATATATACTTTATATATATGTCGATAATGTTTGAGTATCATACATCAAAACCCAAAAAATAATATATGTGTTCAGTACATCTGTGGCTCACAGGCCTCAAAACTGTAAATGCTAAAACTATGGACTACTCGACATGGTGCCCATGATAGCACGTCACTGCTCATACTACTCGAGTTAGTAATCAACATATCTGATCTAACACTCCCACTGTGTTTTGTTGATACTGGCATGGAATGTTCACCTTCCGAGCATACTCTGGGATGCCTCTAGTCAGGTTATCGAGATTCCACACAATTTCTTCCTCATTATCGACTCCTTCTTAATAAGGAGCAATCTCAAACTATTGAGCAATGCATCTAGCGGTCGTGGAAATCCTGGCTAGTTGCTCTGGTCCTACATATGCAATTACAAAATTGAAGTGTCATGAATACATATGTTTCAAAAACAAAAACAAAAAAGAATAAAAAATCAAAGTTGTTTTCTTACCTCCATCATCAAAATCCTCCCCTTTTGGGAGAGGCATGTCAGGATCTTCGTGGAAGTCAGTACTGCTATATGGCCAATCCTCTACCACAATTTGCTGATGCCTCAGCCACACAAAGAAAGCGGGCTTGTATGAAATGTGCTGCCCCCTTTCGGTTCTGGCATCACTTCATCCCATCAGACCATCCATGGATCTTGTGGAATTGCAGGATTTATCTCTGCCAGATGATAGTGGAACAACAGGATTTATTTCAAGAAAAAAGTCACCAAAACGGAACCGTATCCAAACTGCCTGAGGTTCCCCGCCTTGCATTTGGATAATTGGCATTTCATATTCACTTTCATCGCTTCCACCCAGTTGAATACAATGGGTGTCCTGTAGTCTATGGCATACTGGAATTTGGACTTGTTGGACTCATGCAATGCTTGAGCCCCGGAAACTCTGTTAATGGTCAAGAGCAGCACTTTCAGTAAAAGGTCATTTATGGTCATGATGTCAACCTTGCCGCTTTTAGATTTTAGATCTTTGGGATAGTGTTCTGCAAGGACCATGTTCACGCTCACCCCAATGGTCCTGGCCCCATACAAGTGGACTAGTTCCCCTCTTCGGGATAGTCTAGTGATGAAGTAAATGTCTCAAGTCTCTAGCTCCATCTCTTGGTCTTGGATCACAAAGACTTCCCGTCCAATGTCCCATAGATTGATCAAGTCTTGTAATAGCTTAGGTTCAGCCCGAAGGCCCGATGTAAGAAAGAACTTGAGGAACCTGTAGCACCTCAAAGCATCCAGGCAATGTGGATATTCTAATGCCAATGCATCAACTCCTTCATGCTCACGTTATTTCCACTTCATCACCATGTTTCTTACCGTAATTTTCCTACAAACATCATGCATTTACCGAAACGTCAGTTTTTGAAAGAGGAAATTCAGATTTAAAGCAATGAAATCGGTTAGAATTTCAAAAATTTCAGCTCTCTACACTGGCGTGATTGTTTTAAAAATAGCAGCGCTGATGGCGCAAGTTCCCATGCTATTAACCCTCAATCGGCATGATCCCATGCTTGGATCTCAGGCCGATCGAGGGTGATTTTGTTTTTGAAAAAATCCCCTCACAAAATCTGAAAAACTACTAAAAGCAAGAAAAACAGGTATGAAAACGAAGCTTAGGGCCTCAGCTCTTACCTACAACTAACGGTTCATCGATAGGCCTCCTGGATCTACCACCCGCTCCTGAAGATTTAGGGCTCCTAAAGATTTTGGGCACAACTGGGTAAAAATTGCTCGAAATGAGGTAGAAGAGGTAAATGGCAAAAAATGATTCACTTTTTCCCTTTTTATAATCTTTTCATGATGTTTTAGGGTTTTAAAAGCATTTTTCGCCTATTTTTACCTTATAAATTGGATAATGCATTTGCTTCTTGTGCAGCGACAAGTGATGCGATTGTTGATGATGGTGTTGGAGTCGTGTTTAAGCTCTTTTGTCAACTCATAAAAAGATTAAATGAAAATATCGCCGAGTATTTTTCCCTTTTTGACTCGTTAAAGAGAATAAAAATGGGGGGTCTTCTTTAGGCTCTTTTCCGACTCTTAAAACACGAAAATATTGCCGATCTCTTTTCGTTTTAAACTCGTTAAAGGCTACAAAACTTTGTTTATCGAATATATATTTACCCCTTTTTCGGGTTGGGATAAACTATTTATGAAAAAGGTACTCCTTGGTCGGCATGGTCAAGAGGTTCTCTCAAGTATTGTTTTCTACCTTTTCGGGCTCTAGAGACACAACTGTATGAAAAGGGACCTTTTAGAGTTTTCTTTTCCATGCCTTTTTCAAACTCTCTAAACATGAAAAAGATACCGAGTTGACCCTTTATCGGGCTCGTTAAAAGATTAAACGACATCGAATTCATCGCCATGATAGCCATGAGGGTCTCCTTCCCGGGGCTCATTAATATTACTAGGTTGGATTCATCTTAAGGATGAACTTACAGTGCAAGCACATGCTATCCCCTTCAAGCTTGTGATAAAAAATAATTGGGGTACCTACCAGAAATGGTGGGGGAAAGTGGGAAATTTTACCAGTTGTGTCAGAAACTAGTCACTCTTGAACATGACACTCTTCTCCTTCGTGTTGGGTTGGCATGTCCCCACTTAATCATTGACCTTCCTGGGTTTTGGCCACCATTTTTTTCCTTTCCATTTGATCCCTGCTGTTATCACCTAGAACTGCAGTCACATGTACATAATGTTGTCCAAAAAAAAATTCATTGTCAAAAATAGGTGTCAAATGGTTGTTGTCCTATGTTTGTTACTTAGGGATCATGTTTTAGAAAGATATTGATGTGAATCATTTTCAAATACCGTTAGTAATCCTCCATCATGATTGTATAAGGCATGTCTTATTTTGTTTACGTCACTGGCCCTTTTCGCATTTCCGCAGCGCAGTTTTATTGGCTGATTTTGCAGCGCAATGATGTTTTAGCTTTTTCTCAGCGTGTCAGTAACCAGCCATTTCGTAGCGCATTTTGCTAATTTATAACTATCTGCGCTACGAGATCGCGGATTCGGGGATTTTGCAGCGCAGATTCTTGAAATGTCATGTCTGGGGGATGAATCATTGTGTCTGCCCGTTTATTGTCAGTTGGCGTCCTTTCCAAGCGATTATGAGCCATCATTCCACCAATAGGTTCATAGCCACGCACATAAAAATCATTCAAACGGTTTTGTATGCATGTAGTGTCATGATGTTGTTAATGATGCATGAACTGACCCCTTGTATGATAAGACTGTTAAATTGCCCATTTGAGTTGAAGCTGGTGGTGTTCTCTGTGCGAAAGATTTAAAAAGCGAAATGGAGAAGAAGGGGCATCGGTCTGGAAGATGTCAAAGAACAGAACCTGAGGGATTGGATCTTGCATTAAGAGATGAAGGTGTAAGAAAAGATTTTAAGGATGCTGGTTGCTGGAGATTTTGTGAGAAGCTGCAGGGTGGGTATGCTGAGGTAACAAAAGCATTTGCCTTGAATTTTACAGGTTTAAATTCTAAAGTGTCTATGTTAGAATTCCCAGTATCTCCAGAGGCTATTGGTAATGTGACTAAAATTCCGAGAGGAGGGCAGGAGTGGTTTTAAAACTTAAAATTTGATATGAACCCCTGCAAGGAATTCTTGAAGGAGCCTTATGTGAATGAAGATCTTACAAAGGTTGTGCCAAGAAATTATGTGAAAGAACACTATGCACTTCTCCTTACATGTATTCAAA
>APFE030647835.1:0-16442 GCA_000404065.3 Pinus taeda
GGAGGTCGCCTGAGTGGTACACTGGGTACATGGCCCTGGTTGCGGAGTGTGTAGAGTCTGAACCTTATTCATTCGAGGAGGCAATGTAGCAACTAGCCTGGGTTGATGCAATGGTAGAGGACTACGACTCTATCATTCAAAACAATGTGTGGGATGTTTTCCCAAGACCTTAGGACAAGTCAATGGTTAGTTCCTGATGGCTTTATGAGGTAAAGCAGGCAGCTGATCGCAGTGTTGAGAAACATAAGGCAAGGTCTGTTGCCTGAGGTTTCTCAGAGGTCGAGGGGATCGACTACGATGAGACCTTTGCTCTTGTAGCAAGGTACTCATATATCAGATCGATGTTGGCACTATCAGCTTAGATGGGTTGGAGTATCCATCAGATGGACGTCAAGACAACATTCCTCAATGGGAAGATTGAGGAGGAGGTGTACATTGAGCAGCCAGAGGGTTTCGAGATCTTCAACCATGATTCGCATGTGTGCCAACTCAAGGGGGCTTTGTATGGGCTGAAGCAAGCACCTCGTGCTTGGTACACCAGGATCGAGAGCTATCTCACCGGGTTGGGCCTCACCAAGAGTGAAGTAGATGCGAACCTTTACCACATCATGGTAGAAGGTAAGCCATTGATCATTGTTCTTTATGTCGATGATCTGATTTTGATAGGTGATGATTAGCTGATCTAGTCTTGCAAGGAGGACCTTGCAGGAGAGTTCAAAATCAAAGACATGGGTCTTATGCACTACTTTCTAGGCATGGAGGTGTGGCAGAGAGATGGTGAAGTATTTTTGTCTCAAGGCAAGTATGCCAATGAGATACTCAGGCACTTTCACATGGAAAAGTGCAAGCCCATGGAGACTCCTCTAGCTGGGAATTGGAGGAAGGAGGATGCTACTTCAGGTGAGGTAGTAGTTGCTATTGTTTATTGGTGGCTTGTGGGTTCACATATGTATCTGGTGAACGCATGACCAAACTTATGCTTTGCAGTGAACCAGCTGAGGCAAGCTATGGTTCAACCTACCAAGTTGTTTTGGAAGGCAGCGAAGCATGTGTTGAGATACCTCAGAGGCACATCTTAGTTTAGATTGTGGTACAGATGGATAGAGGGAGTGAAGCTTCAGGGCTTCATAGATGCAGATTGGGCAGGGAGTCCATCAAACCAGAAGAGCACTTCTAGAGGAATCTTCAACCTTGGTTCAGTTGTAGTTTCCTGGTACAGCAAGAAACAAAGGTCAGTTGCACTTAACTCAACAGAGGCTAAATACATGGCTGCTAGTCGGGCTACATGTGAGGCCATTTAGATGTGGAATATTCTAGTGGGATTGTTTGGTCAGAGGATGGATCCAACTGTGATCTACTGTGATAATTAGAGTCGTATCAAACTCTTTGAGAATCCAATTTTTCATGAAAGGTCCAAGCACATTGATATCCGGTATCACCATCTTTGAGACTGTGTGGTCAAGAGGATCATGTTGTTGCTGTATGTTTCGACCGAGGAACATGATGCAAATATTTTGACTAAGGCAATGTCAAAATACAAGTCCGAGTTCCACAGGGACAGGATTGGGGTTACTGATAATCCCTTTCTTGTTGAGAGGGAGTGTTGAAAATAGCAACAAGAAATGCTAAATATAGAAGTGCTAAAAATGGCACTGCCATAAATAGCATTTCAGGATACCTTCCTATTTTAGTTAGTCCCTAAACTAAAATAGAGAAGTAAAATTCGAATTTGATCTTAGCAGTTGTTTGTAAAAATAATTAATTAATTCATCTTGAGTTAATTAGTTGTAGAAAATCAAACATGAAGTCTATGTGGGGACATGCAACAATTATCCCATTAATTGAGGAATTTATCCCTTCGTTAAAGAGATAAGGATGAGTTGTAATTTGAGTTTTAATTATTTAGCTCAGATAACTAAGTTAAGTCCATTTACATTAGTTCAAATAGTTTGTTGAACTAATTGTGAGTTCAGTTAGTTAATTCATGCATGCATGTAACTACTGCACTTTAGATAACTGAATATTCTCTTATAAATAACTCATGCATGTCAGTTCAGACAGAGATCCAGTTGAGATCAGATGATGGGATAGTGTACTATCAGTTGCAAGAATATTCCATGGAGAATATCTCTTGCATGTAGAAGGAATTCATTACTTGGAGATTTCACAGTTACTTCTTCAGTTTAGTGAGTGTGTGATGAGGCCAATCACACAGGTGGAATCATTGGACCCCAAGGAAAATTGCGCAAGGAAATAGGAGGCTTGGAGGGCTGAGGGAAGGCATATCTTGTGTCTATTCAGTTTGTGAGTTGTATTGTTCGATTGCAGAGAGAGCAGGATAGATTGTGAGCTGATTATTTTTGTAATCTGAACATATTTCCACTTGTATGATATTACAGAGATTGGGGCTTTAGGCTGAGGCTTTCCCCGGGTTATTCTTCTGTGTTCATGTGTGATTGATTTCTCATTCTTAGTTATATGTGTTCTATTTGATCTTGCCCATATTAGATTAAGCTTCCGCAAGTTTGTTGTATATGTAGATCTTATATTTTTCTTTAGTATATTGCATTATTTTTTGATCTACAGTGGCAATTTCTACAGTATTTATCAATCTTATCATTATGGCATATGTTTGGAGACTTATCCAAATGTTATTCATAACCATACACTTGCCTTGGATACTTGATTGAACTTTGATATGAATTTTGTCATGCAAATCTTTAAATAATTCTAAGGTGACTTACATGTGTGGGATTGGTTGACATTAAACAAACAGAGTACTCCACCATGTTAGTGCATTCAACGATTTACAATACAACATGTATGATGAAGTGACACTAGATTGATCTCCATCATCCATTGGATCCCACAGTGGACATGAAAAATAGTTAAAATGCAATTCACATTAGATCTAGTACTTCACTGTCCCATGTTGATCTGTTTCTTCTCGTGTCAGTAATTTCACTCTACATGTAGCAACTTGGTGAATCCTAATTGTATGTCAAGCATTGGGACAAGAACTATCTGATTTGGTATCAACATAGTCTTGGTTATTTCTATACAAAGTTACTGGACTTTGGGTATAATGAAGCTCATGAGGATGCTAAGAAGACAATGGAAATTAAGGTAGATTGGTCCAAGGGTTATGACATGCTTGGGGCATCATATGTTGGGCTTGGAAAACATGATGATGCATTTTCTTCTTATAAAAAAGGCTTGGATCTTTATCCTTAAAATGAGGAATTATAGTTAGGCCTTGTTGATCAACAGGAATCATGTAGAACTTGGACTACATCCTCTCCATTGGGAAATATATTCTAGGGGCTAAAATTGTGGGAAACATTAACAGTTTACCCAAAAACAAGTTTGTACTTGTAGAAACCTTATTTTGTTAAGATGATTTAATAAGTTCACAAGAATACTAGCAACAATAATATGCATATTAATGATTAATGCATGATACATGTTTTGGATGTGTTACTAAACGTTAACTTATGTAATGCCACATCAAAAGAGAATGCTTTCTATCATACTAGTTCACCCAAGCTACAACCAAAATGAGAACCATAACCTTGGCTATAGCCCGATCCAAAGCCAAAACCAATGGATATTCCATTTGAGGAGAAAGAGATGAAGTGTTAGAAAGAAGAGGCAAAGAAGGAAAAGGAACTTGGAAATGTAGCTTATAAGAAGAAATATTTTAAGGTTTCTATTTAGCACTATCGAAAGACAATGAACCTAGATGATGAGGATATCTCCTTCTTAACAAATAGATAAGTTGTCTATTTGGAAATGGGGAGGTATGGGAATTGTAGTAAACATTATGAAAAGGTTGTTGAAAGAGGGATGGAACTTTATTCATATTTTAAAGTGATTGCTCATGATTTGACTAGAAAAGGAATCACATATACTAAGATGGCTAAATGTTCTAAAGACTATGAGACAAGAATTGAAACTTTCCACAAAGCACTTACCAAAGGAAAAAGAGGCAATAATTGGCATTTAATTATGAAAATAAAGGAAAATAGGAGAAAAACAAGGTGAAGAGACACAAATTTGCATGCAAGTGAAAGAAGAGAAAAATGAAGGAAAATGAAGAAAAAGAGAGAAATAAATGATAAAAAGGCATTAGAGAAACAACTCCTAGCTTTTGGCTTAGGTTTTTTTAGTTTTTTCTTAGGATCAATTTCATAGAGAGAGAGAGAGAGAGCAAGAAAGCAAAAGGAACTCAAAGGGTAAGCAAAGGAAAGCAAGGGAGGACAAGGAAAATGTTGGATCAGTAGCTTCAACATGAAGGTTTTGCAAGTAACAAGTTTCATATGTAATTTCCTTACTAGGATGAGAATGCATGCTACATGTATTTGATTACTTGGTTCATTTTTTGTCATTAGAATGGTTTTTTCATCAATTGAGAGTGGCTTCATCCTTGCCTTTCAATTTCCTAGATAGCCACTGTGTGATGGGATTCATTCTTGGTTGAGCTTTGGATTGCTAGAAGGTTTTGGATGTGTCTGAGGTGGTCTCGAGAAAATCACAAGGGTTTGAGGTGGATATGGTTTTCTTCGAGAAGCCCTCGAGAGATGGGTGGAGGTAAGAAAATTATTTTGGGTATGGTGAAGGAATTTTGAGGCATCCAAGCTATTTTTGGTTTTGTGACCTCAGTACCGATTTAAGTGAGATCATGGTAGCTTGAGGGTGGTGGTCGCTTAACCTTTGGAGTCCTTGTTTGGTTATTTCTTGGTATGTCCCACATTCATGCTTGGAATATGGCACGAGGGTGATTGGCTGAAAGAGTTATTTGGTTCATCCCAATTTATGGTTGGGTGGTACGTTGAAGTCCTTGAATTGGTTGGATTTTGCATATTTCAATATAAGCTATTTTTCCTATTGTGATTTATGAGAACATATACTAGTTATTATGTGATATTATGGTTGATTTGTAATGGTTTCTATTTTGGTTATATGCATGGTTCTATGATGTGCTTCAGATATGGATCTTGTTCATGATTTGATAAGTTATTGAATGGTTAATGAATGAATTGGCTAGCAAGTGTTGTTTTTGCTATCTAGAGAGGGAATAGGGTATTCTTGGTGATTCGCAAATGAAGTTCATAAGTTTATGATTAGATATGCATTCATGACATGTCGCTTCTATTTCTATCATATGTTTGATGAAATGGGTGTCATGTATTAGTCATGTTTAAGTAAAGATCTTGCTGAAGTTATGAATGGTTGGAATTTTTACCATTTTTTATGTTTATGGAAAGTTATAGGTAGTTATGGGTAGTGATCTGGAGGCTAGCCTAAAAAAGTGGCACAAATCTCGCAACCACTAGCACAGAGTTGAGGAATTTGGGTCATAATCATTGGTAGACAGGCTTATGGGTGTGGTTGGAGCCCTATAACTACATGCACAATGTTTCAAGGGTGTGGTTGGGGTGTCAAACATGTGAAAAAACAATTCTAGCTCAAGATATGGTCAACAGAGGTTGTGGACTAACTTTTGCATCATCTAGTGCTCCTAAGAGGTATCAATAAGTTTTTGGTTTGCAGGCCCCACTTCCATAACTGGAACTTGGAGGTTGGGTCATGTCGTAGTAGCACTCATCTCATTTTACCCTAAAGAGCTTGTGAAAGTGGGTAAATGTGGGAGGGGTTATTACATGGTGCTATTAGAGCTTCCAAGTTCAAACACTTGGACTAGATGGGCTAAATGCATATTGTTATGCATGCATTGTGATGGTCATGGTTATCACGCATACAATTATTATTGCAGTTTTATGTTATCATGCTTGATGTTGATATTTTTATGTCATTATATATATAAATATAATATAATATATATATATGATATATATATATAATAATAATATATATAATATATATATATTTATATTATATATATCAAATAGAATATATAAGATACATAAATATGTCATGCCAAAAGGGACGAAGCAAGAGAGACAACCTCCCCTGAAATTGAGGTATCATTATTATTATTATTATTATTTCTATTTGGTTTATCTAACATGAGTGGTTCACAAGAAAGAGACAATCGAGGATGGAGGGTAGAATGGTGAAATGTAGTTCACATGACTCCCCTTACAGGCCTAATGTGAATTCCCTGGAATTGGAAAGATCGGTTGAGCAATGAGGATAATTATCCTAATGTAGAAAATACATTGAGGAGATTAAGGGCAGAGATCAGAAGTTGCAAAGAAGATAATAACAAGCGGATTAAGGAATAAGAAATACTTGTAAGAGCTCAAGAAAAGCAAAAAAGAATTAATGTGGTGATTCTACAAAGCCTTTCATATTTGCAGAAGCAAGAACATATGGGGATCAATCATGGAGATATGCAGGAGGAGAATACTAATGGGGCAGATGGTAGTAGGTCTCAAAGGAGACATAGGTTGGATAGGGAGGCTACAATGAAGAGTGGTAGATTCTTGGATACACCTAAAAGGAGGACTGATATGTATGGGTTTTATTCTAGTTCTTCTTCTAGGATACATCATCGCCATCACTACCAACACCATAGGAGGATTGAGTATTTTCGAGAGGATTTCAAGAAGGTCAAGTCTCCTAATTTTGATGGGGAGATGAAGAAATCAGAATATGCAAAAGCATGGATGCTTGGGATGAATAAATTCTTCAAATTGCATGAGTATTCATAAAATATGAAAGCTAATATAGCTACCTTCAGTCTCAAAGGGAAAGAAAATATCTCATAGGAAGATTTGAAGAATGTTATAGGCATTAAAGAAGAGGAATCGATTTGGGGTGAATTTGAGAGACTCTTCAAGAAGAAGTAATTATTTGAAAGATACTATGATGATAAGGCCAAGGAGTTTTATGAGTTGATGATGGGTTCTATGACATTAATGAGTACACTAGAATATTCTTGTAGTTGTTGAGGTGTGTTCCTTACCTCAAGGATGATAAAGCAAAGATTCAAAGGTTCATTAGTTGGTTTCTGGTAGCATTTATAGAATGGATTGATTTTGATGAGCCTTTGTCACTGGAGGAAGCTATCAGGAAATTGAAGCACCATCATGAGTAGTTGAAGCACAAGGCATAGTTCAAGTGTGTACCTAAATGGAATGAGAATACTAAAGGAAAATGGCCTAAGAAGTGGAAAATATCTTAGGATGAAAGTGAGAAAGAAAATGTGGCTCCTTACAATAAGTTTAATGCAGCTGAGAAAGGACATGGGTCTTAATGTGGAGAGCAACAAAATAAAGGTAACATTAGGGTACCATTGCAGTGTTGAATTTGTGGAGAGGATAATCACAAGAAGGATTGTCCCTTCTACCAGGGTGCCTGGTCTCAAATCTACGGTGCTCAGGAGGCGTAGATAGTTGGGGATGTTGGTCAGAGTATTCCTCAGTTCTAAGCAACAAATGATAACAAGCAGGTGGATCATCAAGAATCTACTATTGAGATGGAAGGTAAGCTTTATGATTGAGTTGTTTCCAATTTAATTGATCTTAGATCTAACTATAGTTTTATCAGTCTTGACTTGGTGGATAAGTGTTGCTTGAGTAAAGAAGTGCGTACAAAATCTTGGTTGGTGCACTTAGCTATAGAGACTAAGAGAAGAGTTCAACATTGGGTGGGAGCTTGTGCATTTGAGTTGAATGGTATGCCTACATCAACATATATAAATGTTCTTCCTTTGGGATCATATAACATTCTTTTGGGCATGGATTGGTTGTTCGCTCATAGGACCAGGGTAGATTGTTATGAGAAGGCCATTGAGTTCTTGGATGATGATGGAGAAAGGAGAAACTTACAGGGAAAGAAGAATTCTGCCTCAGTAAGAATGGATACAACCATGCAAGCTAAGTGCAGTTGTAAGAAGGGGTGTGTATTGTTTGCAGTGCATATTTACAGTGAAATAATTTAGAGGATTAGGATGTCCTGAAGAGGTACTCTATTTTGCAGTAGTTTTAGGATGTGTTTCGTGTAGATATTTCAGATTTACTACCTCATAGGGAAGTGAATTTCTCTATTGAGTTGGTACCAGGAGAAGCACTAGCATCAAAGGCACCTTACAAGATGATCACTCTATAATTGGTGGAAATGAAGTTGCATCATAGGAAAATTATTGATAAAGGATACATAAGGCCAAGTGTGTCGCCTTGGGGTGCACAAGTATTGTTTTCAAAGAAAAAGGATGATACTCCTATATTATGCATTGATTATAGGAAGTTAAACAAGGTGACAATCAAGAATAGTTATCCATTGCCACAGATTGATGACATTTTTTTATCATCTAAAGGAAGGAAAAATATTTTCAAATATTGATTTGAGATCAGGATATCATCATGTGCTCATCAAAGAAGAAGTTATTTACAATACTTCATTTCATACACGATATGGGCATCAGGAGTTTGTGGTGGTTACTTTTGGTCTTACCAATGCTCTGAGCACGTTTATGTGTTTGATGAATAGTGTGTTGCATCCTTACATTAAGAAGTTTGTGATAATGTTTATTGATGATATATTGGTATAATCCAAGAATGAAGAGGAACATGCAGAGCACTTGGAAATGGTGTTGAAGAGAGAATCACTTGTATGCAAGATTAGCAAGTGCAACTTCTTTTAGTCTCATATCCATTACTTAGGACATGTTTCCAAGGAAGGGATAATAATGGATCCATAAAATATTAAAGATTTCATGGAGTGTCTAACTCCTAGGAATGCGGGTGAGGTCATATCATTCATGGGATTAGTACATTATTACAGGAATTTCATCAAGAACTTCTCAAGGATTAGCTATCCTATCACATCTTTATAGAGAAAAGGGGAGAAGTTTGAATGGATTGAGGAGTGTGTAGCTAGTTTGGAGAAGTTGAAGCATTTGCTTACAAGTGTTCCATTTTTTAGACTTGCAGATCCTGATAAGTAGTTTGTGGTTTGTATAAATTCTTGCAAGAAAGAACATGGTGGAGTCTTGGTACAAGAAGGATGGGTGGTATGCTATGAGTCAAGGAATTTGAATGAGCATGAGAAGAACTATGTGACTCATGAAATTGAGTTGGAAACTATTATTCATGCATTGAATATGTGGAGACATTATCTCCTTGGCGGGAGGTTTATTTTGATGAGTGATCATAGTGGGTTGAGGTACTTTTTTCACCAACTTAATCTTAGTGGTAGGAAATCTAGATGGTTGGACATCCTTAGTGAGTTTGATTTTGAGACCAGGTACATTAAGGGAAAGGAGAATGAGGCTGCAGATGATATCAGTAGAAGAGTGCAGGTGAATCATATTTTTGTTGTGATCTCTTACAAGATATATTTGTACGAGACGACCTTGTAAGCAGGAAAACATGATGAGAGGAACCAATAGCTGAAGAAATTATTGTAGCATCAGGGTGAGGGTGATATAGATGAGAAGTATCACCTCACAATAGATGGCTTGGTCATATTCAGGAACATGAATTATGTGCCAGATAACAATGAGTTAAAGAAACTTCTTCAGAGAGAGTTTCATGCCAAGCCATATTTAGGTCACCCGAGATATCATAAGACTTTGACAACTATTATGAAGTTATATCATTGGCCAAATTTGAAGAAAGAGGTGGTTGAATTTTTTGCAAGGTGTTTGGACTGTCAATATATGAAATTTAAATGTAAGCATCCAACTGCCCTATTACAACCTATTTTGATTCCAAAATGGAAATGGAAGATTATTTCCATGGACTTTGTTACAGGTTTTATGAGGACATTGAAGCAACATGATTTTTTCATGGTTGTGGTTGATAGGTTGAGTAAGGTAACTCATATCATTACAATGAATTCTATGAATTCAACCATCGTGGTAGCTTAGATCTTTACTAGGGAGATAGTGAGGCTGCATGGTGTTCCCAAGAAGTTCATAGCATAGAGAGATGCCAATTTCACTTCCAGGTTTTGGAAGGAGTTGTTTGCAGGCTTGGGGACATAGTTAACTTTTAACACAAGTTATCATCCACAGACAACTGGACAAAAATAGAGGTTCAATAAGACTCTTGAGGATATTTTGAGGATGTATTTCATGTATTATTAGAGGAAGTGGGAGGAGTATCTTCCACCGGTATATTTTTCATATAATAATGAGTATCGGGAATCCTTAAGGATGAGTTTATTTGAGGCTATTTATGGGTGAAGTTGTAATATTCCCATCAACTAGAGTGATCCAGTGAAAAAGGCATTGATTAGACTAGATATGTTGGCTGAGATGGAGTAGGAGATGTAGGTTATTAAAAGGAATTTAAAGGAATCATAAAACATGCAAAAGAGTTATGATGATCAGCATAGAGCATTTAAGGAGTTTCAGGCTAAGGAGCATGTGTACTTGCACATCCAACCAAATAATATCTCCTTGAGGATTGGATCATATGCCAAGTTGGAACCTCGATATTGTGGGCCTTTTGAGATCCTTGAGAGGATTGGACCAATGGCCTATAGACCTGCACTGCCACCAATAGTGAAATTCCATGCCGTTTTCCATGTTTCATTGCTTAAGAGATACATGTAGGATGTTTATCATGTAACTGATTGGTCTGTATTGTAGGTGGAACTAGAGGGAGAGTTCCTGCTAGAGCCATAATGCATTCTGTAGTAGAAATAGCTCATGCTTAAGAATGAAGCAATAAAGAAATTTAAAATGTAGTGGAAGCACTTTGGGCCCGATGAAGCTACAGGGGAAATGACTGATCAGAGGTAGGCATTGTATCCTTCAATATTTTTTGGTTGAAGCAAATGATTTTTTTTGGTATATAACACAATGAGTTGTGTTATGAAGCTCCAATAAGCAATATTTTATTTATTTATATTTATTTATTTATTTATATATTTATTCCTTGTATATATATATATATATATCTATATATTAGATATATATATATATTTATATATATATATATATATATATTATATATATTATTTATATATATATATATATATATAATATATATATATATTTCATTCAGTAGAATGTCATTGTAAGTACTACATCGAGCTATGTTATAAAGCTCCATACACAGTATGTTTTTTTTAGCACCTTTTGGTCAAAGGTATAATATAACACTGAGGACTATGTTCCACCAAGGGGGAGGGCTTTGTAACAACCCCGAGTTAAAGCTTCATGTAATAAAGGATATTAAAGGAAAAAATAATAAGACCAAGGTCATGGGACACATATTCCAAGTTGAATGAAGGGAGAAACATTATAGTGGGAATCAATTGTAGATCATTAATGGATATGGAAATTAGAAAAGGAATTTTCAAAGGAAAATAGACAATAAATCACATTTAATTATGAAAGTAAAGGAAAATAGGAGAAAAGGAAGGTGAGGAGGCACAAATTTTCATGCAAGGGAAATTAGAGGAAAATAAAGGAAAATGAAGAAAAAGAGAGACATTAATGATAAAAAGGCATTAGATAAATAATTCAAAACTTTTGGCTTAGCTTTTGTCAGTTTTTTCTTTGGATAAATTTCAAAGAGAGAGAGAGAGAGAAAGCAAGAAAGAAAAAGGAAAGCAAAGGGCAAGCAAAGGAAAGTGAGGGACTGCAAGGAGAAAGTTGGTTCAACAACTTCAATAGGAAGGTTTTGTAGGTAACATGGTTCATATATTATTTCCTTACTGGGATGTGAATGCATGGTACTTGCATTTGATTACTTAGTTAATTTGTTGTCATTGGCATGGTTTTTTCCTGGATTGATATTGGCTTCAGCATTGCCTTGTCATTTCTTGGATATCCATGGTGGGATGGAATTCATTATTGGTTTATATTTGGATTGTTGGAAGGTTTTGGATATGGTTGAGGTCATCTCAAGAAAATCCCAATGGTTGGGGGTGGAGATGGGTTTCCCCGGGAATCCCTTGAGAGGTGGGTGGAGACATGAAAATTCCTCTAGGTATGGTGAAGGAATTTTGAGGCATCCAAGATAGTTTTGGTTTTGTGATCTTCAGACTGGTTTAGGTGAAATCATGGTATCTTGAGGGTGGAGGTGGTTTAACCTTTGGAGTAATTGTTTGGTTATGTCTTGGTTTATCCAATGATATCCCACATCCATTCTTAGAATATGGCATGGGGGTGATTGGCTAAAAGAGAGATTTGGTTTAGCCTAATCTATGGTCAGGTGGTATGTGGAAGTCCATGACTTGGTTGGATTTTTCATATATTAATATAATTTAATTTTCCTATTTTGATTTATGAGCACATGTAATAGTTATTATATGATATTATGTTTGATTTGTCATGGTTTCTATTTTGGTTATATGTTAGTTATATGCATGGTTTTATGATGTGCTTAGCTATGGCTCTTATTCATGATTTGATAATTTATTGAATGGTTGATGAATGCGTGGAATAATAAGTGTTTTTGCAGCTATCTAGAGAGGACATAAAGACTTCTTGGTAATTCTCAAATGAATTTTAGAAGTTTATGATCAAATATTCATTCATGACCTATAGCTTCTATGTTTATCATATGTTTGACGAAATGAGTATCATGTAATATGCATGTTTAGGTAAATATCATTCGCAAGTTTTGCATGTTTGTCATTTTTATCATCTTAGTTATGTTTATGAAAATTTATGGGAAATTATGGGAAATGGTCAGGATGTTAGCCTGAAAAAGTGGCATAGATCTCACAACTGTTGGCACAGAACTGAGGAATTTGGGCCATAACCATTGGTAAGCAGGTTAATGGATGTGGTTGGGTCCCCATAATCACATGCACAATGTTTCAAGGGTGCATTTGGGGTCCCATAACTGCATGTATAAAGTGTCAAGGGTGCAGTTGGGCTATTAGGATTGTGAAAAAGTAGTTCTAGCTCAGGCTCTAGTCATCAAAGATTGTGGACTGACTTCTGGGAGATTTAGTGCTCTTGAGAGGTATAAATGTGTTTTCAGTTTGTAGGCCCCACTTACATAACAAGAAATTGGAGGTAGGGTCATATCATAGTCTCACTCATCTCATGTTCACCCTAGAGAGCTTGTGAAAGTAGGTAAATGTAGGAGGGGTCGTTACACTATCAAATTATGTTGATGGAGGAGATAAGGTTTTCTCACAAGTTTTGAATTCATATTATTCTTTAAATTTTATGATTATTATTAAGGGATATTATGATTTCCCATTAAACAGTTTTTGGACATTACTATTGGTTAGGAAAATTGACCAAGATCTCACTCTCATGAGGATGTTGCACTCAAGTTCCATGCAAGTTGGTTCACACTAGAAACATGGAATGAATTGATCATGGGGAGATTATTGCGTCATTTCCTGAAGGCTAAATTGAGAAAAAATTTAGTCCACCGATATGAAGATTAAATTAGAAAGTCTATAGATGTGAGAAACAATTTGTAGTACACTTTTCCCTTCCAAGAATATAATGGACTAGAAGGAGCACATTCTTTGCTACCACAATGAGAAGTTGGCCATTGATTTTGAACTTATTAATATATCCCTAAGAAAAATTATACAAATAATGAAGAATATTCATGTGTGTAGTGATTTCCACATTTCCACACAATTCATCTCCAATACTTTACAGTGAGAAATTGTTCCAAGGGATGCCAACTAATTCCATCATGTTAGGGATGGAATGTGTTCTTATGAGGATTATTGTGGGGATAATATTGAAAATGTTTGAATGGAAAAATATGGTCTAAGACTCCTACAAATCACCCTTCATATATCCAATCCATGGATATGAGCTGAAAATAGGTGATAGATAGGTTTTGTGGGGATGAAAACAACCATAATGCTAAGAATAATCAATATAAAATGTTTTGTAGAAGAAGAATTTAGATTATCCACAGTAGTTTTCATAATTTGTCGATGTTTTGAATCCAAAAGTGGATCCATGATCGTCTTGATGATGGATCCACTTTGGGATTTGAAACATCGACAAACAATGAAAACTACTGTGGATAAACTGAATTCTTCTTCTACAAATGAATGCCACAGAAATACGAAATCTAACAATATAAAATTTTACTTAGATATATCAATCCACTTTGTCTGACTTCATGAAAGGGTCAACCTATTTCTAAAGATTTGCTCAAGCAACAAGTATTGATTGGTATTATGGTTATGGCATCAGTTTGGAGACTCCTTAAAATGTTATGCATAATTGGGTGCTTGCCTTAGATACTTGATTGAAAGTTGATATGAATTTTGGCATGCAAACCTTGTGAATAATTCTAAGGTGGCCTATTTTTGTGGGATTGATTGACATTAAAGAAAAAGAGTACTCCACCATCCTACTACAATTAATGATTAATATTACAACATGTATGAAGAAATGCCATTGGATTGATCTCCATCTTCCATTGGCTCCCACAATGTGCATGCAAACTGGGTAAAATGCAATCCACTTTAGGTCGGGGACTTTGTTGTCCAATTCTCGCTTACTTCTCTTGTCACTAATTTCACTCTGCATGTAGCAAATTGGTGAACCCTAACTATATGCTACACATTGGGACTATAACTATCTAAGTTTGTATTAACTTAGTCCTGGTTATTTCTAGACAAACTTGTTGGACTTTGGGTATAATGAAGCTCATGGCAATTCTAAGAAGACAATGGAAATTAAGGTAGATTGATTCAATGGTTACAATAGGCTTAGGCCAACATATGTTGGGCTTGGAAAGTATGATGATGCATTTTCTTATTATAAAAATTGGCTTGGCTCTTGATCCTTCAAATGAGGAATTAAAATTAGGCATTGTTGATCCATGGGAATCAAGTAGAACTTGGCCTAAATCCTCTCCATTTGGAAATATATTTTTGGGGCCAAAATTGTGGGAAATTTTAATAGCTGACCAAAAATTAAGATTATATTTGTAGCAACCTAATTTTTTTAAATGATTTAATATTTTCATAAAAATACCAATAACGTTAATATCTATCTTAATGATTAATACACGGTATATGTTT
Source organism: Pinus taeda (assembly GCA_000404065.3). NCBI lineage: Eukaryota > Viridiplantae > Streptophyta > Pinopsida > Pinales > Pinaceae > Pinus > Pinus taeda. Next base: position 14,944 of record APFE030647835.1, read on the forward strand.
TGGGTGTGCTACTAAATGTTCACTTATGTAATGCCACATCAAATGAGGATGCTTTTTAGCATACTAGTTCACTCAAGCCACAATAAAAAAGAAAACCAAAACCTTGGCTAGAGCTAGATCCACATCCATAACTAATGGACATTCTAGATGAGGGGAAAGAGAGGAAGGCTTGGAAAGAAGAGGCACAAAAGTAAAAATAAACTGGAAATATAGCTTATAAGAAGACATATTTTAAAGTTTCTATTTAGCGTTATTCAAAGGAAATGGAGCTAGATGATGAGGATGAGCATGAATGTTTTCCATTATTTTTCTATGAATGAACAATTTTTTTTTTTTTGTCTGGGCGGAATTAGGATCTTGATTAATCTATTGCTCAATCAAGCTCCTAGGTCCATTTTCTTTTACATCAATGTCATCAATATAGTTGGTGTTTAATTGGTGGGTAGGTGTGTTTGTAAAGGCTCGATCGAGGGTTTCTTAAACCCTCAATCGAGCTATTTGAAATTATATTTCAAACACTTGTTCAAGTGTTTTACGCACTTGATCAAGCTTTTGAGGTCCTAAAATCAAGAATTTTAGCTCCCCTTTCGATTTATCTACAACAACATTTTGTACCTGTTGTGCTTTACAAACAACCCCCCATTTCATGTTATTTTTATTCATAAAAACATTAAAATATGAAATGGGTCCCTTTAAAATAAAATTGATATTAAAACTTTTACTTAACAAAAGTCCGATAATCAAAGGAGCGCTTTATAAAAAACCCTTTTAAAGCAATGTCCATTTAAAAAAGAAATAAAGTAAATATTCGGTCATTTCAATAAAGCGATCGCAAGATCGCATATCGCAATGACATGAGGGACACAACATAATGGCATAAGGCTCTCCGCCGATGCGATATACTATTCGGCGATCGACGATCGGCGATACCGAATGCACCAGAAAAAAGCACCCCATATCAATGCCCCGATGCGATAAGCTATCGGCGATCGGCAATCGACATCCCCTTTATTTAATATCATTACACATAAGCCTTTCGCTGATGCGATATCGCAATCGGCGATCGGCAGGTCCCCTTGTTTGAAACTTAATGCACATATGCCTTTCGCCGATGCGAAATCGCAATCGGCGATCGGTGATACTCAAGGCATTGTTAAACCAGTCTTGTTATACCCCCCGATGCGATGCGATAAGGCATGGTTTTCAATAGAAAGCCGTTAAAGTGATTGGAAAGCTCAATTTACTGTTATTTAAGCCAAATCACTCCCGCTCGGCCGCCAATACGTCCATCGCATGCTTAAAGAGATCTATCGACCAAATATAGATATAACGGGCATTTATAAGGTGGCAGGCTCTATACGGCCATTTAATGGATTCATGTCTTAAGATTTGCCTATCCATTGTCTCCGCGCCGGTTTTATAAAAGCAAAATATATCAGTGCTCATCTATTCATTTGCTATCAATTGTGAGTTTTATCGCTATCTCTCTGTATTACGCC
>APFE030647839.1:0-40385 GCA_000404065.3 Pinus taeda
AAGGAGGTCAGGAGCGAATTCCCCATGGCTAAACATGTGGCTAGTTGCCAACAAGCGCTCCTACAGGAAGAAAATCAGAGGCTGAGGTTGCAGCTGCAAGAACTAAAGGCAGGAGCATCGACATCCTCCAAGGTCGTCATGAAAGAACAACCGAGAAAAAAGGAGATGACCACCAGTTTTGAAGAGACCATATCACATCTACATGAAGAATAGCAGCAAACTAAAATTGAAATGCAAGCACTCAAAGAACAGTTGCAGCAAAAGGAAACACAGTTGGCCTGCATGGCCAGCTGGGCCATAGAAGCAATTCAATGCAGATCACCTGCAAAATCCTATGGGTTGTTCTTAAAAGATCAATGGCTGCAATTCCAGATAAACACTTTGGCATAGAGAGGTATTTCAATTCAAAACCCGCATCAATTTTCTGAGTTATGCAGTACTAGTTCAGCAGAAGACAAAGCCAAATTGGCAGAGTTTTACCTTCACAACTTGGCTCTACCTAATGAAGTCTCATGGGATCCCAACATTGCCTTGGGCGAAATGCAATTGATGGCGTTGGCCTCATGGTTAAACCATGAAGACCAAAGAGCAAATGAAGCAAAATCAGTCATGAACCGAGAAGTGAGGGAGCCACTGTTAATTAGGCCAGAACTAGAAGACCCGGTGACACTCATCTCAACCCATCAACAATTGGCTACAGACCCCACAGCTTCTTTAAGATTGATGGACCAACAAGCCCAAGCTATAGCCCACTTTGAGGATATGGAAAGGCTGTTGGGGGGAAATGCTGCCCATGCTTGTACACGTAGATGGAATACCCTGGGCCACAGCTTACAAATCCGAGAATACCATACACCCATCCGATTGAGGGAAGCTTTCGCAAGGGTTGACCTTTACAAGAAATCCGTTCAAAGCCTCAAAGCCAACTGGATTGGCCTTAAACTCAGCCCACCACTACTGCTGGGTTTGACTGAAGGGAATACAAAAGAAAATGACAGTCAACAATGGGCAGAAGTAGATAGAACAGCAGAGTTTCACACCAACAGAGAGGATACTACCACTGAGCCTTGGGATACCAGGGAAGCAGTGAGAGCCATGAAAGATGAGGACTTGGATTGAGTTGCTCAAGGATGAGCAAATGGTTCAGCTGGGTGGTGATGATGAGCCCCGATTTTGGTACAATTTGGGCTAATTTTGGCCTATTTTACTTGCTCAAACCATTCATCTTTATTTGCTTATGCATGCATTTCTTAGTTTATTTATGTTGTTTGTAGGAAGAAGGTTAGACACTTTATCTACATGACTAATGCATTATGATTCCAGGTTTTGGCATTAAAAAGGGAGCAAGAGACAACGAAAAAAGGGATAAGGAGACAATGAGGTGGCACTGCTGATTTTGTGGAGAGATGTCCACGGTCTTGGGACATTCCTCGTGATTCCCACCAAGAACTCCGAGCTCCAATCCATCTCCCCTTCGAGCTTAAGAAGCAGCCATCTGTCCTACATGAACAACAGTCATAAACTGTTCTATAGGAACAGTAGTTATGACTGCCCTACAGGATCCGCGGTTAGACTCTAGTTGGACAGCCGAGCTCCTAAAATCAAGGGCACTTGGTGGATCATCGTTTTTGTATAAGTATGAAGGCCTTAGCCTTAGATAGGTTGTTGAAACTCTCGTATTACTATTGTAATTTTGGAGCACAGTTCAGTTTTCATTCCTTTTTGTAAGCCAATTTGGCATGACATCAGATTATGAATAAAGAAGGCAGTTTGTGATCTAGTTTTGAGTTTCTTAAGGAGACTATAGCTCTCAGGTTAGGGCCCAACCTGAGAGCCATAGATCCCCTCTGCTGTAGTGTTGTTTCCATTTCATTTCCAGCACTTTAAGTTTTTGTTTGCACATGCAATTCGAATTACAGTTTGGTGATTTTGTTTTCTTATGAGTAGGATAGATTTTGCTTATGGTACAGTTGTTTCCACTTGCTTAGTGTAGCAGAGGATAGATACCATCAATTGGAGCTCCAGCAAAACGGTTGTTAAGGCTCACTGCCATCTCTCTTGAAGATTGGGGTGCAGTCCATAATTAGCCACCAAAAACACGCATTACTTTACTTGATGATTGCTGCAATACAGTCACGGTTTTGATTAGATGCTTCCTTGTCATTCACACCTGCACACATACTTTCATCACAACCTCATACATGTTTCTCTTCGCGTTTTGGATTGCTGTTCATTGAATTCATGGCATAAGTAATTTAGGTTGATGCATTTTCGGTTTGGTGACAATCATAATCATTTGTTTCATTTACACTCCTCTTTCTCGTTCCATTACCATCTCCTCCATCTTGATCACGCATTCAAACATATCTCCTCGACCTTCACTTCGTTCTGTCCTCTCCCAAAGTCTTCCACTCCTCACGTAACTTCATTTCCTAACCTTTCATTGACATAACCCTTTACCTTCAACATACTCCCTACACCCATTTCCCATCTCATTCCTCCACTTCTGTGCCATCACCAGCCTTATTCCTACCTCACATATCTCTTCCTACCATTCCATCACTCCTCCATCACTTCAAACCTTCACGGTAGGTCATCCTGTAGTAGTTTATAGACATCCTGTAGGATCCCCTACAGAAATCCTATGGGAGGCCATTCACTCGGTTGCTGAGCTTTTGAATGTGGAAAACCTCTGTGGATGGATGCTAAGGGTCCATAGGGACCTCACCTAGCCTCCCCAACCTGTCCCATGCTTTCCTTCCTTCTCCATCCCAGCTGCACAACCAAACCCTAATTAGCACACAATCACAATCACCCGATCCACTTAAAGGAAAAATATAAAAACATGTCTTTTATGATGCAAATAGTTTACATCCATGCATTTTCACTTATTAGAGGTAACAGCAGCATTGGTAGAAGTTTCCTTCACGTCATTTGCATTATAGAGGCTAGACTAGTTAAATTAGGGTTTCCTAGGTTTACATGCTTTGATTTGCTTTCAGTTCAATTTTGTCAAGTAGATTAGTCTTCTTTGAGCTAGCCTTCGTCCATCATTGATAAAGCTTCTTCTGTGAGCCCATAGAAGTTGGCTTGAGCCCTAGCGGACTTGTGCTAGCTGACCAAGTGACAGCTGTGACAAGAGCTAGTACTTGTGCATACAGCACCGTCGCTTCCAAGTTTGTACGAACTACCGGGTTGATAAAATGAGAGACAGGAAGCCCCAGGAGTTGTAGTATTATTGCTACAATATTGGAGCTCACCACTAACCAAGCCTAACCATGATAGACATTTTGTCGAACACTAGTAAATATGCAACCTACAGGTGTAAATAACATATATGAGCATAGGGATCTCATACTTGTTTAAGAATCGCTATGAGCCATTATTCCCTCATGTCATTTGTTGCATTATCATCTATTATGCCATAAATACATTGTCCACTCATTTACAAGTAAAAACATGAGATAACCATGACATGAACCACTCATATAACCATGCTTATAACCAACATTAAACCATAATATCAGAGATATGACAACCATCAAATCCACATATAAACAAGTGAAAAAGTAAGAGAATTTAGCTTTCATTAATCATAAGCAAATTTGACTAGGTTTGGTACTTCCACGTACCACCCGACCATAGAAATGGCTGAACCAAATCTTTATTCAGTCACCCTCATGCCATATTCCAAGCATGAATGTGGGATCTCATAGAACAACCAATCCAAGAACAACCAAGGGAATCCATAGGTTAAACCACCTCCACCCTCATCAAACTATGATCACATTAAAACCAGTGCTCCGATCACAACTGAACCGAACTTGGAATGCCATCTGGAAACCATTACTATCCTTGAGGAATTTTCCATCTCCTTATCTCTCAGGTTTTACCGCAATCCAATCCAATCACTAGGCCCTAAACTGACACCAATTTCTCAAGATTTACTGCAATCCAAACCCGGATCACTAGGCCCTAAATAGAGACTCCTCCCTTGGGATTTATCGTGTATCCTGCCAAAACCAACCAAGGGATTCCTAGGCCTTTGGGACAACCTTGAGACCACCTCTACCCCAAATTCCGAAATCCATCCAGCAAACCAAATCTCAAAAACCAAAATAAACATCCCAACACCATGGCATCTGGAAAAAGGCAAGGCTAGGCTGAAGACCATTTTCATAACCCAGAAAAATCATGCCACCAACAACAAGAGAACCACCAACATGCAAATCCATGCATGTCTAAACTAGTTAAGAAATCACACATGAAAAAGGTTACTAGTAAGTATTCCTATTGAAGTTGTGTGATCCTACTCTTCCTTGCTTGATCCTTGCTTTCCTTCCTTTCCATTTTCTTGTTTTTCCTTCCTTAATCCAAAACCAAAGTGTTCTGAGAAAATTCTAAGTGACCAAGAGTGAGAGAGAGAGAGAGAATAATGAGAGAGCTAAAAAATTGAGCTGACCAAGAGCCTAACACTGACTAAGAAACATAACACTGAAAAAGCTTGCCAACTAATTTTCATAAGTGTTTTTATCAATAAGGCCTCTATTTTCTTCATTTTTAATTATTTTCCTTCAATTTTCCTCCTCACATGCAACTTGTCACCTTTCACCTTACTTTTCTCCTATTTTCATTTATTTTCATGAATAAATGTACCAAAAATGCATTTTTGCCTTTTAATGCCTTTGCCTTAGCCTTTGCTAATTTTCCTTAGACAAAACACACATCTAATGATGACCACTAAAATATATTTTCCCAACATTCAGCTTAGAATACGTGCCCCTTGCGCGTGGTCTTATTTTTCCTTTATTAACTTTTATTACATGAGCTTTTCACCAAGGTTGTTACAAGGGTACAAGTGAATCACATTGTAGCAGTGAGTTCTTATGGGACAGGCTTGCAGGAGAAGATCTTGCAGGTAGAGTAGCATGATGACAGGTATCAGTAGTTGAATCATAGGCTACAACAATAGGGTGAATGTAATAGAGATGACGAGCATCATCTAAAAACATATGTCTTGGTCAAATTCAGGAATAGGATTTATGTACTAGATGACAATGAGCTCAAGAAACTTATCTTGAGGGAGTTTCATGTTGATTCGTATTCAAGTCACCCAGGATATCAAAAGACTCTGACATCAGTTAAGAAGTTTTATCATTGGTTGAACTTAAAGAGAGAGGTGGTTGGGTTTGCTATGAAATGTTTGGACTATCAACAGGTAAAGGTAGAGTGTAAGCATCTAGGTGATTTATTGCAGTCGATTTTGTTTCCATAGTGGAAATGGGAGGTCATTTCAATGGACTTCATTACAGATTTTCTGAGGACATCTAGACAACATGATTCTATTATGGTTGTTTTGGACAAGTTGACTAAGGTAGCTCACTTCATTCCAGTGAAGTGTACAAATTCAACTAATGAAGTAGCCTAGATCTTCATCAAGGAGATAATGAGGTTACATGGTATTCCTAAAAAGATTGTGTCATACAAATATTCCAAGTTCACTTCCAAGTTTTGGAAGGAGTTGTTTGTAGGATTGGGGATAGATTTGGCCTTCAGTACAACTTATTATTTGCAAATAGATGGATAGAGAGAGAGGGTCAACAGGATACTTGAGGACATGTTAAGGATGTATATCTGTTACAGATCCATTTGGGCACATCAAATCCCAACATTCAGATCAATGTTTTAGGGCTCATCAAACCCTAAATTTAGTTGTTTCATGCCCTAAACAAGTACCCTTTGAGTGCCTCCTTCCCAGATAGTTTCATGACTTGAAGACATCCAGAAATTTCTTCTTGAGGGACTACTACACGTAAGCCCTTAGGAAGGTGCACTGCAGAGTAGTTAAGTCCACTGCCAGGGTGCTCTTCATAGCATGTAGGCTTCCTTTCACCTGCATTGGGTGAGAATGAGAAAAATTCACATAGGGTTTGAGGAATATTCTTATCTTCTGAAGTCATCTAGAAGTTTCCTTGTCTTATTGATGAGCCCTGAATTGGGTAACTTATTGGGCTCATTTTTCCTAATTGTTCTTGATCAATCCACCATTTTTCATAGTTTATGCATGTTTTTTGAGTATGTTTATGTTAGTTGAACGAATGAGGGTGGTCACTTTGCCAAGAAGGTTAATACATGGTTATTTCAGATTTTTTGGACAAATTTTGGAACAAAGACAAGAAATTATGAGCCAGATGACAACCAAGAATGAAGGAACAAGGGTGAGGATTCATAGGAAGGATGTCTCTTGCATTAAATGGCCCTTCCTCAAAATCTCCACCCTCAATTCAGAGCTTAACAGGTCACCAAAACGAATCCTAAAGGTAGCTGAGAAGCTTGGTGAAAAGTGACTGTTTACTAGCAGTTTGAAAAGCCGAGCCCCTTGAGTTAAGGAGGGCTGCTGAGGCCCCTCGTAGTGCATAAATAGGAAGGCTTTCAGCCTTCGTAGGTTACTTTTTGGACTGTTGTATTTTGCACTAAAGTGTTGTTATTTTCTCAGCTCATTTTGTAGTTGTTGTTGTATAAATTTCTTATGAACATGGTTATTTTTGAGTAATGGAAAGCAACTTTATTTGGCATTAGTTATGACTTTCGTTAGGAGCCTGCAGCGCTTGGGGTTGGGCCCAACCCAAGCACCAAGGCTTCCTTTGTGTATTCTTATTTACTTTTTATGTCTTTGCAAAATAATTTCTGTTAAGTAGATTAACATCTTGCTGGTTACATAGGTCATGGTTGATGATTAGATAGGCTTTTCATGTTTAGATTTCGTTTATAGATTAATCACAGGGAAGAACTTCAAAAAAAGGCCATCAAGCACCTCTGATCTCACCTCTCCCTCAGTGGGATCGTGAGCTAGGACAAAGGTGACATTGCTGCCAACAAAAACACTGTCTTTGCTTCACTATGCAATCATTAGCATTAGATTTTCATTTGAAGAGATTGACACTAGTTGTGCTTACGTGCTCAAGTTCCTGATTGCCTAGTTTGCATAGCTATTTCACGTATTTCATTGCAAATAAAATTCTATTCATTTCCTTTGCTGTTACTTAGGTCAGATTAGAGTGAAGTAACTAGGTCATTGGTTTTCCAAGTGTTTTTTTGTCCGATTTGAGAAATAACTTGCAGAGCGCTTGTAGTACCTCTCCATCTACCTGTACTCCATCAATCCTACCTGCTCCATCCCCCAACTTGGATTCTTGCCTCACGTTTGCCATTTGCTCACTTTGCCTTAAATTCCCATATTTTTGTGCAACATTGTTCTATCCCTCCTTGAACAAATCCAACCATCCTCACCACTCTTGAACTCCATCCACCAAGCCCTGGACCTCCTTACACCCTTATCTCACCTCCATACCCACTCCTTCAGCTTTTTCCCTCCATCAATTCTCCAAAATCCCCTTTCTGAACATCCTGTAGAAAATTACAGAACATCCTGTAGAAATTCCAGACATCTTATAGAACCCCTATAGACTTCCTGTAGAAGCTCACGAAAGCAGTTTCTTGATAGCCAAACTCTGTGAAACTCTCTGGAAGGGTGTTAGGGACCCCTTAGGCCCTCTCTGAACCTTCCCAACCTCCTACAAGCATTTTCTCTCGCCGATACACCTCTGCACAATCAAAAACAGTGAAAGCACATGCATGATAAATCTGACAACTTGTTCAAAAATACAAAAATATGTTTTCTTCAGATAGTAGTAGCTAAGACACATGTATTTTACCTTCCTAGAAGTCAATGGCATCTCTTTTAGTAGCTTGCATCTTCTTTCTTGCATCAGTAGGGCTAGTTAGTAAAATTAGGGTTTGCTAGGGTTTGCGTATTCTTTCAAGCTTTTCAGTTTCTTTCCACAAGTAGATTAGCTTCCTTCAAGTTAGCTTCCATCCATCAGTTAAAAAGCTTCTTCTCAGAGCTCATAGAAGTTGGCTTAAGCCCCTAGAGGACTTGTGCCAGCTGACCAAGTGACAGCTGCGACAAGAGCTAGTACTTGTGCATACAGCACCGTTGCTTCTAAGTTTGTTACGAACTACCGGGTTGATAAAAGTAAAGAAGGCAATCCCAGGAGTTGCAGCATTATTGCTGCAATACTGGAGCCCACCATTATTTTTAGCGCCGTTGCCTGGGAAGTGTCAGAGTATTTGTGATTGCTTCTTTTCTTCTATTTTCTACTACAACCTTCTGCCAAGTAGTTTATTTCATTTCCATTCTGCAATTTCATTTATGAAAAAGTAGACAAGACATTTCTTGCTTTCCTAGACTAGCATTTCAATTCTGCAAGCATAGACTAGCATTTCAATTCTGCAAGCGTAGATTAGCCTTTCAATTCCACAATTTCAATTCTGCAAGCGTAGCCTAGCATTTCATTCCTGCAATTCCCTTTCAACAAAATAGATTAGTCCTTTCCTGCTTTCATTTCAATTCCACATTTTCATTTCAACAAGATAGATTTTAGTTAGTTGCAATTCAATCTCTTTCAGTTTTGTAGGTACAAGTAGAAAAAAAACAAAAAAACAAAAAAACAAAAAACAAAAAGCAACAAAAAATCTTTCATTTCATGCCTCGTAGGAACAGAGACAATACCGGAAAATTCTTACCCAACACCCCCACCACATCACTGAGCCACCCTTCTCTCTTCTTTGGTGTTCGTGATCCAGAAGAACCTATAGGTGAACCTCCAGAGATATACGAAGATCCTATAATAGAAGAAGAGCAAGAGAACATTCCTCTCGAGACCATGGCTGAACATAGAAACGGTATAGGAGATAACGAGAGAATAGAAGGTGTCTTTCCCATCTGAGAGACCAATGGGGACATGAAAATGAAGAACATAAGCCCCTCAGCCTTACCTCATTTCCATGGATTGACCACCGAAGACCCTGATACCTTCCTGTTTGAGTTTTTTGTCCTTTGTCGAACTTATGGTTATGCCGAGGATGAGCAAAAGTTGAAGCTCTTTCCTTCTACCCTCAAGGATGCAACACTATGCTAGTTCATGGGGTTACCTGGAAATAGTATCACCACTTGGGCTCAAATGCAGCAAGCCTTTAACAACAAATACCGGGACTACTGTAGGTCAAAAGAAACAAACGGGGAGATCTTTCGGATGACCATGGGAAATGATGAGTCTTTAGAAGACTACGAGAAAAGGTTCCCACTTAGTTATAAACAGACCAGGTGCACACTTGACCCTAAATCTCTGAAGTTGGTTCTGCTCCGAGGAGTCCCTAAAGACCTGATAGATACCCTTCACTTGCTAGCTGGAGGAGACATCTACCAACTACCTTATGAGGACATAAAGACTATGTTTAGAAACCATTCTAGGGTAGCCCAGAAAAGAGGTAGGGGGAATCCACTTCAGCTAGTACCACCTTCTCCAAGCATGAGTTTGCTAATCAGATGGAAGACCTCAAAAGTGAGATGAGATAGACCATTGCCATGCAACTTGATACTTTTCAAATCCAACAAAAGTAGGAGGAAGCCGAGAGGCCTTTGGCCATTTTCTTTCCTAGATGTACGAGGAAGCACCCTAAGAACGAGTGTCCATTGCACTTAGTGGAGGTATGCTTCTTTTGTGAGGAAGGCCACCCCACAAACCAATGCCCAACCTTGCTCGGATTTAAAGCCATGTACCAGGGGACTGAGACAACCAATGAACCTCTCTACTTCCTCAACCAAAGGAGGCTGCATGGGCTCAGACCTTACCAGCAGGGGGTGCCAGGGACATCCCAAGCTTATTATAGCCCCAACCAATCCGCTCAAATACCTTCTTGGGGTCCCCCTGCTCATCCTTCCTGGTCTGTGCCTCCTCCATGGTCTTATCCATCCCCATACCATACTCAACCTACTACTGATTCGTTTCCCTCACATGTCCAGCCATAGCCTTAGTGGAATGCACCTCAGCAGGGGTGGAGGCCCCAATACAACTCTCTTCGCACCATTCTGCCTCCACCACCTGCTCAACCACAACCATTACCTCCTGCTCCTCCAAGACAACCCGAGATGCCTGCCCAACCGAACTCGAACCCCAACAACAGACAGGCCCAACAGGTATACACTGGGGAGACAACATGCCCTACCTATGCTGTGGAGATCCAGGAGATCAATCTGCGATCTGGGAAGGTCCTTCTAGACCACCAACTTCCTCCCCCAGAGGACAAGGAAGAAAAATAGGAAAGTGAACCCGAAGCCATTCCACCCTTTCCTGAGCGACTAACAGTAACCACACAACCAAACCCAGAGGAGACTGCACTTCTAGGAGAACTTAAGCAGTTGTGTGTGAAAATACCACTTCTCCAGGGCATAAAAGATGTACCAATATATAACAAATTGATCAAGGAGGAGTGTTTCAGGCACCCAGGCAGGCGCAAGAGAGATGCCCAGACTATCAATGTCATAGGACAACTGTCCGATCTAATGTTGGGGCAAGTGATCTGTCCAAAATATTTGGACCCTAGGAGTCCTATAGTTGATGTCCACATCAATGGCACCATAATCCCCCACACCTTGATTGATATAGGGGTTGCCATTAATGTGATGACCAAGGACACTATGCTTAAACTCAACATTCAGAGTTCCTTAAGAAATACCTCGACAGTACTGCAGTTAGCAGATCGCTCCACCGTGACTCCTAAAGGGATTGTGGAAGATGTCCTGGTCTCTATTGACTCTTGGGAGTACCCTGTGGACTTCTTGGTCCTTCAGCCAAAGGCCAAACTCACTGGATACCCCCTCATCTTGGGAAGGCCTTGGTTAGCTACTGCGGATGCTTACATCAGTTGTCGAGCTGGAAGCATGACCATCAAGAATGGGCCTATGTCCAAGTAGCTAGTCCTATATCCTCCTACCCAACCTCTGCTAGAACATGAATTACCACTTTGGTTGGAAGGGGGAGATGAGGATGACGTCTACTCTACACCGTTGTGCACAATAGAAGCCACCAGGGGAGGCCCTCAAACCGAGGATGACTTGATTGAGAATTTGATTCAAAACCCACCTCCTGGTGCACTTTCATTAGAGGAGTTGGTGGAAGATACCCAAGCCAGTGCTTTAGTGGACCTCTGTGTGACTGATTCAGCCTCTCCCAGAGTTAAGAGTGTGGAATTTGGTCCCGAAAGAACCTTAAAGATCAGCTCCTCCCTATCTCCCTCCTAGGAGAAGGAGTTGTGTAGCGTATTGAACAACCATTTGTATGCTTTCACTTGGAGCTATAAGGAGATGAAAGGAGTCCACCTGTCAGTCTGTACCCATCACATTTACATTAAAGAGGATTGTAAACTAGTCAGGTAGCCTTAGAGGAGAATGAATCCAGCCCTTAAGGACATCATCAAGGAAGAATTGCAAAAATTGTTGGATGCAGGATTCATCTACCCCATCTCTGACAATGAGTGGGTCTCACCTCTAGTGCTTGGGCCCAAGAAAAATGGGAAGTGGAGAATTTGCGTAGATTACTGAAAACTTAACAAAGCCACCAAGAAGGACCATTTCCCTTTGCCTTTCATACATCAAGTGTTGGATGGACTAGTAGGGAAGAAGTTTTTTTCTTTCCTAGATGGGTTTAGCGGGTATAATTAGATCCAAATCAGCTCGGAAGACCAAGATAAAACCACCTTCACTTGTCCATTGGGTACCTTTGCCTACCGGGTCCTCCCCTTTAGGTTGTGCAACACTCCTGCCACTTTCCAGAGAGCAATATTGAGCATATTTGTTGAACTGGTTCATGATTTGGTGGAAATATACATGGATGACTTTACTCCTTATGGGTCCAACTTCCAAGAAGCATTGACTAACCTGGGAAAAGTTTTAACCAAGTGTATTGAGATGAACCTATCCCTCAATCTCAAAAAATGTGAATTCTTGATGACTAAAGGGACTATGCTAGGTCATACAATTTCTTAGCAAGGATTACAGGTGGATCTTAACAAGATCGCTATCATCGAAAAGGTCCCACCTCCTCAAAAAGTCAGAGATGTTCGAAGTTTCCTAGGCTTGGCAGGATATTATAGAAGATTCATCAAAGATTTCAGTAAGCTACCCTTGCCAATGTTTAGCTTCTTAGGGAAAGATGTTGAGTTTAAATGGACTAATGACTGCCAAGGGGTTCTGGATGAATTGAAGGATAAGCTGGTATCCACCCTGATCTTGAGAGGTCCAAACTAGGCCCTACCTTTCCACATCCACACTGATGCCTCGAACAAAGCTATAGAGGCAACCTTAGGACAAGTTGAGGAGAAACTACCATATGCCATATACTTTGTCAACAAAAACCTGTCTAAGGCAGAGCTAAACTATACTGTAACTGAGAAAGAGTTCCTGGCTGTAGTCCATTCCCTGAATAAGTTCAGACACTATATGAATGGTTATCAAACATTCATACACACTGATCATGCTGCAATTAAATATTTAATGAATAAGCCTAATGTAAATGCTCGTATCATTAGATGGTTACTTTTGTTGCAGCAATTTGATTTGACTATTGTCAACAAGCTAGGTAAGGAAAATGTTGTTGTTGACTTCCTGTCTAGATTGGATTTGCCTGCAGGTGAAGAAGGGACAATGGATGACCAGATGCCAGATGAACACCTATTTGCTATCTCATTACTCTCTCCATGGTTTGCTGATATAGAAAACTACTTGGTCTCAGCACAGTTCCCTCTGCATCTATCCTCAAAGGAGAAGAGCAAAATTGTGAGGAAGAGTGCCCCATTCACTTGGATCAGGGGCAACCTATTTAAACTTGGCCCAGATCAGATCTTGAGGCATTGTGTTAGGGAGGAGGAAGTCTTTGACATCTTCCTAACCTGTCACAATGGACCCTGTGGAGGCCACTTTGCAGCAAAAAGAACTGCCTTCAAAATTCTACAGGCAGGCTACTATTGGCCTACTCTTCATCAAGATGTCAGAAGATACATCATCCAGTGTGACTGATGTCATAGGATGGGGAAACCGACTCCAAGGGATGAAATTCCCCTCCAACCTCAAGTGACCTTCGAGCTATTTGAGAAGTGGGGCATGGATTTTGTGGGTCCTATAAACCCTCCTTCAAAGCAAAGGTCTTACATCATTGTGTGCACCGACTACTTGACAAAGTGGGAAGAAAAAAAGGCAATTAAGGCAACGACAGAAGAGAAAGTGGCTGAGTTCTTGAGGGAAAACATCTTCTACAAGTTTGGCTACCCAAGAGAGTTAGTCATCAATCAAGGAAGCCAGTTCACCTCTAACTTGATTGAAGATCTGCTCACTCATCACAAGATCAAGCACAAAACTTCCACCCCGTATCATCCACAAGCAAATGGGCAGGTGGAGGTCACTAATAGAGCATTGGAAGATATTTTGACTAAGGTGGTGAGCAGCAATAGAAAGGATTGGGTAGATCACCTTGTTGAGGCCACTTGGGCCTACAAAACCACTTGGAAAACTACAACAGGTTTCACACCTTATGAGGTGGTCTATGGTAAGAAAGCTTTGTTGTCCATAGAGTTAGAGTACAACACCTTGAGGGTGGCAGCTCAGCTGGACCTAGATCTCAGCCATGCTCAACGTGAAATATTACTGCAACTGAATGGATTAGATGAATAGAGAATGCAGGCCCTCCTCCACTCAGAAGTAGTCCAACTTCAGAGGAAGATATGGCATGAACGACACCTTAATGAAAAGCAATTCCAACTAGGAGATTGGGCACTGCTATATGATTCAAGATACAAGGAATTCAAAGGGAAGTTGAGGACAAGATGGTTAGGACCATATACAGTGAAGAAATGCAATGACAATGGTTCGATCCTCATCAGGACCATTGATGAAGAAGCCATCCCCATGCTCGTCAATGGGCATCGATTGAAAATATATAGGAAACCTCTTTCGAGGCAGGATTTGATTGAAACTTTGGAAAAATTAGTGCTGGCAGTGGAGTAGGGCTCTACCTCTATTCCACCCACACCTTGATCATAAAAAAAAAAACACAGGAAATAAAAAGATCCTTGGGTGAAAACCTTTCTGAGGCACCCAGGGTAGACAGTGAGGGTAAAAACCTCATGGAGGTGCCCCAACTGTCTCTGGAAAATAAAAAAAAATGGAATAAAAAGAATATCCTTGGGTGAAAACCTCTTTGAGGTGCCCAGGGCAGATAGCGAGGGTGAAAACCTCATGGAGGCACCCTAGCTGTCTCTCAAAAAAAAAAAAAAAAAAAGAGAAAAAAAAGAAAAAAAAAAAAAAGAGAAAAAAGGGAAAAGAAAACATGCCTAATCTCTGTGAAATAATTGCAGGTTGCAGGGAATACATTGCAGGTAAAGAGGGGCATGCAAAACGAGGTCAGGGGTTCGTACCAGGCTCTAGGACATCCCTATAGACACTCCCTCCATGGCCACTTGCCTTTCCTAGAATTTGATCACATTTCGGGTCGAGATTCCACCTTCTACAGGAAGTTCTGAGATTTCTACAAGAAGTTCTGTACTTCTACAGGAAACATCCTGTAGAACCTTCGGATGAGCCAAATTCAATTTTGAAAGAGAATATGATGGTTGGGATCAATTTGTTAGTCCTGCAGCCACCCCTCTATTCAACCCATCACCATATGGCACCCTGTTTCATCTCTTTCCACCTCCATTGCACCCACCTGGTTATGTGTTCCTGCACAGTCATACAAAGAGCCCTGTTTTCCTTAGATTGAAATTTTTTCTTTTCCAAGTGACAAGTCAAGCAGCAAAGGCTCACACACTCGACCTATTCAAGCTCCATCTAGACTCTTCATCAGTGAATGTAGCCCTTCTCGTTTAGCCTGCATCCCAGGAGGAGAAGAAGCTATAGGACATCCTACAGGAATCCTGTAGCGGCTGATCCCTCTGGAAAACATACTCTAGAGGTAGGGGCAGCCGAGACCAACAAAAGGAACGCGTAAAATGACTCCTCCTGGATGAGAGAACATCCTCGGTAGCTAAAATCAACCAGAACGTGTGCATGCAGCAGTTACAATGGAAGGATCGGATTTCAAAGCCATGCATGCAGCTTCAACAAATGAAAGAATGGGCTCTAATACCCATGCACGAGGCAGCAACAAGCAAGGCAGTGATTCCAAGATCCAAAGTCTGCATAGCACATCCACGACCATGCAAGTAAGTGTCTAACCTTATTCGTCAATTACATAAACTATATTTCAGAAATTGCATGTCTGTGAAAATGGTTTGGATTGAACGAGGATCGGGGGCCAGTCAAACTGGCCACCCTCATCTAGTTACATGGCTTCATGGGATCCGAACAAGCTCAGTTACGTTCAAAATCGCCAACAAGCCGTGTAGCTGACACGTGTGGAGTGTCCAGTCGGGGAAAATTAGCGGAATGGCAGAGGTGGCGGCGGTTAATGGCAGAGGGGAGGTAATGGCGCCTAGGGACATGTAGAGAAATGATGGTCGTGATGTTGGATAGTGGTTCGGCACGGCCACCTCACCCCCTTGCCACGAATTGCACTGTAGTTCAAAAATGTTTGGCTGAAGACTCGCACACCCATTGCTCATTTGCACTTGCAACGTCCTTGGCTGAAGTACTCATCCTCTGCTTCCACAATCTGTTAACCTGTCATCCTCTACTGAGCTTTTCGGCCTATTTCAAAATTCCCCCATGTACCAAGCTCGTTCAGAGCCATAGTGACATCCTACAGAAGTCGACCGAGCATTCTACAGGAAGAAGTTCTACAGGAAGTACGACAGAGCCTTCCGGAGTAGAGAAACCTGGAATTTTCTGCATCGAATTGGGAATTCTGAGAGAGATAGGCTTGAAAACACTCCTTCATGCATGGTATATTTCGAAAGGTGGTGAATTGAACTGTCTGGAGTAGGAGAATTAGAGATAATTCTGCTTGTGGGTCAAAAACAATAGTTTTCCGTGCAACATTCTCCTCCATGGTTCCTGTTAAAATTTTTTCCTGTGGAAAAGATAAATCATTGTGAGGGCTAACCTGTGTGTAAAGAATTTGAACTTACACGGTTGTATGCATGCTGGGATGAAAATTGAGCTCTGTGTCCTATCTGTGAAAACCTAATTCTTCCTTATATACTCGGATAACAGAGTTTTGGGCAGCAAAAACATTAGAACCAGGGAATTGGTGTAGATTAAAATCTAAACACCCGAGAGATCCTTTCCTGAAGATCAAAGGAGGAAACCATAAAACAGTAGTCCCTTTCTGCTCAGAGCATTGAAACAGAGCACTCTCACCATGCCAGGAGGGTTTATGGGAAAGGAACCCTCGGATTCCAGTAAACTGCGTGAAAATCCTAAGGTGGTGAACCTTTTCACCCGTGCCAACTGGATGACTTTTTGTGACAAAATTCAGGGACATGACGATGAAACAACGAAGGAATTCTTAATGTCCCTGCAACCTAAATCAAAGACACTGGCCACTGTGAATTTCAAAGGGTTGACCTTAAAGCTTACCCCTGAACTCATTAGTCGAGTTACTGATCTGCCATTGGGGATACCCTGGAGCAAAGAGGAGAGGGCATTGGGCCAAAAAGCCAAGAAGGAATTCTTCCTACCTGAGGAATAGTTTGCAGAAGACAAGAACGGGTTCCAGAGAGCTAGCCTACATCCTCTTTGGAGTGAAGCCAGTCTCCAAATCATGAAATACATCACCTGTGAGGGGCGGTTCAGTATCGTCTATGGTTATCAATTCCGGTTGTTGAGACAACTAATACATGGGTTGGATCTACCTCCAGAATAGAAATTGAGCATCCCTTATTTTCTTTTGCAATCCTTAATTGAATGTGACATGAAATTGAAGGAAGGGACACCAGACCAATTAGCCCATCATGGGCTCATCAAGATTTTAGTAGAAGACTTCCTCCACACCTACACTGTCCCCCTCTCCTGGGAGATTTTCTGCAACATGTCCAGAGATGATGATATTCAAATTTTGGCTGAGGAATTCACCTTATCCATCATTGAAGAAAAGGAGAACACTAAGGCAGGAGAGAAAGCGATTGGCAAAGAAACAAAGGACAGACCACCACAGAAAGAACAACAAGGGAAACGAGGTAAAGACCAAGTTGCTGAGCCTAAAGTTGTGGGAAAAACAATGACACAAACACCCAGGGAAAACGATTACAGAACAGAGCAGAGAGGACTAAAAAGGTCCAAACAAAGGAGGGAAAAACCAAGACAACCAAACAAGAATTAAAATAAAAGACACCTCCAGCTAAACAGACCGAAACAGTTTCTACAGGAAGCATGGAAACAACTTCTTCCGGAATCATGAAAATAGTTTCTACAGGAAGCCTGAAACCAATTGAAATAGTTTCTACAGGAAGTATTGAAATAGAGAAACAGAAGGAGAAATTGCCTGAGATTTTGGCCAGGGAGGCAGCAGTCTTGCTGGCAGCCTTAAGCACATCTCCAAAGCAGAAAGGAAAGCGAAAAAGGGAGCCTTCCATGTATTTTAAGGCAAGAAGGAGCAAAAGGATAAAAGCTGGCAGACCCCAGCAATAGTCAAAAGGCCAATTACGATGGTGGACACCCCAATTAAACAAAAGGAAAGATCTCCTCCAAAGGCATCCATCACCTATGAATGGGGAAGCCCAAAAACATCCACCTGGAAGGAAAAGGTTAAAATTTTGGATACAAAAACCTCTCTATAGGATGCTGAGACAATTCTACATTAAATGTTGGCTAGACTAAAGGAGATTGAGGAATCAGAAGAAAAGGAAGCTAAATCATCCCAGGAGGAAGAGAAGACTGAAAACATTGTAGAACCTAGCCCCCAGCCCAGCTTGGGCTCCTACTATAACATGTTAGAGGCTGGGAAGATAATTCCCCAAAAATTCGCAATGCCACTATTCTTCGCACTAGAAGAGGAGAGAGTGAGGACTCACACTTGGATGAAAATCACCAAGTCCAAGGGTGTGGGAAATATAGGTCCCTTGGAGGAACAAATCAAAGAGGCAAGGAAAGAATTGGCTATGGTACAACATGTAGAAAGCAGCCAACGGGTCAAGTTACAAGAAGAAAACAAGCTGCTTAACAACAGCTACAGTCATAGGGACACTCTGAGGAAGACAGGCCCCACACCTTGGGAGAATAGCGGCAACAGGTAGGAGCCCACAACAGACAGAGAAACCCTTGATGAATAGTAGAAGAGAGATGGGTTGTAGGCTGAGATTGAGGCACTGACTAGACAGCTACAGGAGAAGGAATTGCAAGCAGCACAGGAGATACAATCTCTGAAATAGTAGGTGCAAGAAAAGGAGGCCCAACTGGCCTACATGGCTAGCTGTGGGATGGAAGCTATGCAGTGTAGGCAACCTGCCAAATCATATGCCCTATACCTTAAGGATCAGTGGTTGCAGTTTCAGATCAACACCTTGGCCCAAAGGGGCATCACTCCATTTCAAAATTACCATCAATTCATGGCTTTATGTGATAGCAGATCATCAGAGGATAAGGCCAAACTATCAGAGTTCTACCTACACAATTTGGCCCTTCCCACATGAATTTGTGGGACCCCAATGCTGCGGTAGGACACGTGCAACTTATGGCCATGGCCTCTTGGCTAAATCATGAAGAAAAGAGAGCAGAAGAGGTCCAAAATGTTATGGACAGGGAACTACAAGAACCACTATTTATTAGAGCAGAACCAGAGGATCCCTTAGCATTAATATTAGCCCACCAGCACTTGGCCAATGACTCTCAGGCCCTACCAGATTACATTGGATGACAATCTCAAGCCATAGCTCATTTTGAGGACATGGAGAGACTATTGGGGGATAACTGTGTTCATGCTTGCACACAAAGGTGGAACACACTATCTCACAACCTAAAGATTAGAGAATACCACACCCCAACAAGGATGAGGGAGGCCTTGGCAAGAGTACCTCTCTACAAACAGTCGATGCAAAATCTTCAGGCCAACTAGATCGGCCTCAAGTTTAGTCCTCCTTTGCTTTTGGGGCTGCTAGAAGGAGGCAAAGAAGAGGAGGAACATAGGTAGTGGGAAGAAGTGGAAAGAAAGGCCGGATTTCATGATCGTGAAGAAGATATCACCTCGGAGGCCTGGGATGTGAGAAAGGCAGTCAAGGCAATCAAGGATGAGGAGCTAGACTAGTTGCTCAGAGGATAAGCAACCCATTTAGCAGGGGGTGATGATGAGCCCCGAATTGGGTAACTTATTGGGCTCATTTTCCCTAATTGTTCTTGATCAATCCACCATTTTTCATATTTTATGCATGTTTTTTGAGTATGTTTATGTTAGTTGAACGAATGAGGGTGGTCACTTTACCAACAAGGCTAATACGTGGTTATTTCAGGTTTTTTGGACAAATTTTAGAATAAATCCAAGCAATTATGAGCCAGATGACAACAAAACATGAAGGAACAAGGGTGAGGATTCATAGGAAGGATGTCTCTTGCATTAAATGGCCCTTCCTTGAAATCTTCACCCTAAATTCGGAGCTCAGCAGGTCACCAAAACGAATCCTAAAGGCAGTTGAACAGCTTGGTGAAAAGTGATTGTTTACTAGTAGTTTGAATAGCCGAGCCCCTTAAGTTAAGGAGGGCTGCTGAGGCCCCTCGTAGTGCATAAATAGGAAGGATTTCAGCCTTCGTAGGTTACTATTTGGACTGTTGTTTTTTGCACTAGAGTGCTGTTATTTTCTCAGCTCACTTTGTAGCTGATGTTGTATAACTTTCTTATGAACATGGTAATTTTTGAGTAATGGAAAGCAGCTTTATTTGGCATCATTTCTGAGTTTTGTTAGGAGCCTGTAGCTCTTGGGGTTGGGCCCAACCCAAGCACCAAGGCTTCCTTTGTGTATTATTATTTGCTTTTTATGTCTTTGAAAAATAATTTTTGTTAAGTAGATTAACATCTTGTTGGTTACATAGGTCATGGTTGATGATTAGATAGGATTTTCATGTTCAAACTTAGTTGATAGATTAATCACAGGGAAGAACTTTAGAAAAAGGCCATCAAGCACCTCTGATCTCACCTCTCCTTCAGTGGGATTGTGAGCTGGGACAAAGGTGACATTGCTGCCAACAAAAACACTATCTTTGCTTCACCATGCAATCATTAGTGTTAGATTTTCATTTTCAGAGATTGACACTAATTGTGGTTACATGCTCAGGTTCCTGATTGCCCAGTTTGCATAGCTATTTCATGTATTTCATTGCAAATAAACTTCTGTTCATTTCCTTTGCTATTACTTAGGTCAGATTAGAGTGAAGTAACTAGCTCATTGGTTTTCCAAGTGTTTGTTTGTCCAGTTTCAGAAATAACTTGCAGAGCACCTGTAGTACCTCTCCATCTACCTGTACTCCATCAATCCTACCTGCTCCATCCCCCAATTTGGATTCTTGCCTCACATTTGCCATTTTCTCACTTTTCCCTAAATTCCCATATTTTTGTGCAACATTGTTCTATCCCTCCTTGAACAAATCCAACCATCCTCACTACTCTTCAACTCCCTCCACTAAGCCCTAGACCTCCTTACACCATTATCTCCCCTCCATACCAACTCCTTCACCTTTTTCCCTCCATCAATTCTCCAAAATCCCCTTTTTGAACATCCTGTAGAAAATTACAGAACATCCTGTAGAAATTCCAGACATCCTGTACAACCCCTACAGTCTTCCTATAGAAGCTCACAAAAACGGTTTCTTGATAGCCAAACTCTATGAAACTCCCTAGAAGGGTGTTAGGGACCCCTTAGGCCCTCTCTAAACCTTCCCAGCCTCCTGCAAGCATTTTCTCTCGCCGATCCACCTCTGCACAGTCAAAAACAGTGAAAGCACATGCATGATAAATCTGACAACTTGTTCAAAAATACAAAAATATGTTTTCTTCAAATAGTAGTAGCTTAGACACATGTATTTTACCTTCCTAGAAGTCAATGGCATCTCTTTTAGTAGCTTACATCCTCTTTCTTGCATCAGTAGGGCTAGCTAGTAAAATTAGGGTTTGCTAGGGTTTGCGTTTTCTTTCAAGCTTTTCAGTTTCTTTCTGCAAGTAGATTAGCTTCCTTCGAGTTAGCTTCCATCCATTAGTTGAAAAGCTTCTTCTCAGAGCTCATAAAATTTGGCTTAAGCCCTTAGCAGACTTGTGCCAGCTGACCAAGTGACAGCTGCGGCAAGAGCTAGTACTTGTGCATACAGCATTGTCGCTTCCAAGTTTGTTACGAACTACTGGGTTGATAAAAGTAAAGAAGGGAGTCCCAGGAGTTGTAGCATTATTGCTGCAATATTAGAGCCCACCACTTACCAACTCTTATGAGCTCAAAAATGGATGAGGAATGAATTAAGGAGCATCCTATCCTCTCATCCCTTCCTCCATGGAACTAAGTCTAACTATGGAAGGCCATTCAATGTCGCCATTAATGACAAAACCTCCTTCATCTTCCTATAAATTGACTGCTTGTCTAAGTGATCACGGGCTACATTATGTTGAATTGTAAGGAGATTATGCTACTACGAGACTTGACTTTGGAGCAAATGATGTGATGCCACAAGCTTGTCTTGCTTTTGATGTGAAGTGGATGGGATCCAAGCTAAAGGAATGACTTTGAATCAGACATGGATGGTTGTAATTCCTTCTTCTATCTAATAAAGTGTTTGAACCTTTTTCCATATGTTGTGTTCTTTTATAATGCTTATAAGTATGAATTGCTTCTGATTCCTTTCATTTATATTCAATGGATCGTATGCTTTGATTGGTTTTTGTCTTCTATTGTGTTGATAGGGTACTTCTCAAGCAGATTAAGTACGGGAAGGAGCGACGGAATTGATACAAGGGAGACGAGAGGAAACCGGAACTACAGGTAGGCCTTGTATACCCTCTTCTTATCTATTGTTTATAGGAAACGTTTAAAACAATTTAAACTGTTTTTCTAGGCATAGCTACTTGTCTAGTGAATTAGTGTTTATTCGTAGATGCTAAATTCTCCAAAACAAATTTGTGACTCCGCTGGGGAAGAATCCTCTTTCCTAGTAGCTTATCCACCTCCTAAGACATCCTTGTAGACTTTATTTGTGTTCATCGATTGTAATTCAGTTGTTTACATTGAAAAATTGGTCAAAACTATGTCAAATTGCCTCTTGAAATGGCTTACTGTCACCAATGTAGGCTCGTGAGGGACACAATGCGGTACAAAGCATCCCTGGCTTAGGGACAGTGCTCTGAAGCACATTGTCTCACACTCTGGGATGCGCTGATCCTCCCAGGATTAGCTTCCTACCTTGGAAAGAGTTTTTTGCCAAATTTTCTCTATTTGACTGTTTTTTGATTGATCAATGAATGTTATGTCTCAGAAAATGATTTTTTAGCTCCTGGCCTAGACCAACTTTGATAGGATTGATTAATGTTTCTTCATGTTTTCTCTGTCATTATCAATCAATAGTAAAAGTTAGGTTATATTTGATTAATCTTCATTCGAATGAAGGTGTCATTATTATGCTCTTAAACTGCAAGAAGATACTAGAATACCAAATATGCGAAGAAATATACCCAAAACATAGAACAATAAGAAATAACAACATGTATTTTATTATTCAGAAAGGAAAGCAATGTTCACTTGCCTCTTCAAGGGGGCAACCTCCAATAGAGCTGGGCTCAATTACAAAATAAGGCACGACGCTCCTCAAGGGGAGTCTCTATCCTTTATATAGGATTGATACATGCAATACCATGGGTCATTACCATGGTTCTTATTAATACCATGGCCCATTTGCAACTAACTGTGTTCCCTTCTTTAAATGCGGGTCAACCACTTACAATTATTAATATGGGCTTTATTGACTCTTTAACTAACTATAAATATGACTCAACCCTATTACATAAATAAGGGGGTTAGGGTTAGACCCTAAAATGCCCTCCCCCATAAAAATAGCCTTGTCCTCAAGGCTGAAGCTGTGGAAACTACTGAAGAACAGTGGCTGGTTCCTAGGTCGCATCTTCTGGAGAGGTGTCTTTCCACTTAATGAGGACTTCCTTGATTGTGCAGCCATGCAGGTGTCATTCTTGCGTGTCAAGAACCTATTTAGGTTGGAGCCAAATTGAACCTCTTCATCCAATTCCGGTAGACTGGTTTGAATTCTGCAATGGTTCCAAACCACTATCTTAAGGCATGAGACATGGATGATGGGATGGATTTTTGTAGTGGGTGGCAAGGCTAGCTTGTAGGCTACTTCTCCGATGCACTAAAGTATTTGATACGGTTCGTAGAATTTTGGAGATAATTTCTAAAAACCCTTGTCTTTAAGTGATGTTTTCTTATATGGTTGCAGCCTCAAGAATACTTGATCCCCTTCTTGAAATTTGCACTCTGAACGATGTTGGTCTACCTGTTGCTTCATGCGATTTTGAGCTTGATGGAGATTCTCTTTGAGGTGGGTTAGCATGGTTGCACAGTTCTGTAGGAGTTGATCCACTGCTTGTACCTTTGAGCATCCCTGGATATAAGAAGTAGGTGAAGGAGAGAGTTGACCATAAATAGCTTCATATGGAGTCATTTTGGTGGTGGCATGATAGTTAGTATTATACCACCATTTGGCCAGAGGTAACCACTGTACCCATAGATGTTTCTTTTCTGAAGTGAAACACCTAAGGTAGGTCTCCAAACATTTGTTGACTACTATAGTTTAACCATTAGTTTGGGGATGATAGGAAGTACTAAGTTGTAGTTGGGTACCTTTTAGCCTAAAGAGCTCCTGCCAAAACTTACTAGTGAAGATCGGGTCACGATCAGACACAATGGAAGTGGGCATGCCATGCAATTTGAAGATCTGGTCCATGAAAGATTGAGCCACCAAAGCTGGTGTAAAAGGGTGGGGTAGGGTGCAAAAATGAGCATACTTAGAAAGTCTGTCCACAACCACCATGATGACTGACTTGTTGCCTAACTTCGGAAGACCTGTAATGAAATCTATAGAAACCTCCATCCAGATTGAGGCAGGGATGGGAAATGGCTGTAATGTGCCTGGGGATTTGATTGTTTCTCCTTTGTGGCACTGACACACATCACACTCAACTACAAAAGTAAGAATGTCCTTTTTCATGTCTATCCAAAAGAATGAATGTCGAGTGCGAGCATAAGTCTTCTAAAAGCTTGAATAGCCTGCAATGGGAGATGAGAGCAACTTTTCCAAAATGCTACTTTTGAGGGTGGATGTTGGTGATATCACTACTTTGTCCTTGTAGCGAAGAATCTCATCCTGCCAAGGGTAGCCCGTTGTGGAATTTGGATCCACCTGTAATTTATTAATGAGTTGGGAGAGCGAAGGATGTGAAAACCATTCATTGCAAGCCTCTTCAATCCACTCTGGAATGGGAAGAGAGATTGCTAGAAGGGTGCTTTCCTCCTCAAATTAGCATGATAAAACATCCACTATGACATTTTGGTGCCCCTTCTTGTAAATTATCTCATAATCATATCCCAAAATTTCAGCTAGCCATTTGTTTTGTTGTGGCAGGGATAGGCATTGCTCCAAAAAATATTTAAGGCTTTGATGGTCTGTGCGGATTTGGAAATGCCACCCCAATAAGTATGTTTGCCAGGTTTCCACTGCATGTAATATGGCCGTCATCTCCTTCTCATAGGTAGATTGTCCCAGGTTTTTCCCACTTAGTTGTTGGCTAGTGAAGTCTAAGTGTCGACCTTCCTGCATTAAGACAACCCTAATACCCGTACCTGAAGCATCACATTCAATCACAAAAGATTTGGTGAAATCAGATAATGCCAATAAGGGAGTGGAACACATGGCATGATTGAGAGCTATAAATGCTTGTTGTGCTTCATCATTCCAGAGGAATGAATTTTTCTTGAGAAGGTGAGTGAGGGATCTAGCAATGCAACCATAATTGCGAAAAAAATTGCAATAGTAGTCAGTGAGACCCAAAAATCCTCTCAAACTCTTCAAGGTTTTCGGTTGAGGCCAATCTTTCATTGCATGGATCTTTTTGGGATCCACCTTGATACCTTCACACCCCACAATGTGGCCCAAATACTCAACTTCTTCCATGCCAAAAGGGAACTTGGACAGTTTGACAAATAATTTATGCTTCCAGAGCAGTTGCAAGAGATGATCTACATGTTGAAGATGTTTTTCCCAAGTGAGGCTATAGATGAGGATGTCATCAAAGAAAAAAAGGACAAATTTTCTGAGATATGGTTTGAGTAGGTGATTCATGAGGCTCTGAAAAGTGGATGGGGCATTACAGAAACCAAATGGCATGACCAGGAATTCATAATGGCCTTCATGAGTTTGGAAAGCAGTCTTTGGAATGTCTACTTCTTTCATACGAATTTGGTGATAGCCCGCGAGATGGTCGAGCTTAGTAAAGAATTGAGCCCCATTTATTTCATCCAACAAATCATCAACAACTGGGATGGAAAATTTATCTTTTACCGTCATCTTGTTGAGGGCCCTAAAGTATGGACACATACGCCATTCCCCATCTTTCTTGAGCACCATGACCACATGCGATGAATAAGGACTAATGCTAGGACGAATGACACATGCTTCCAGGAGTTCCTTGATGATTTTTTAAATTTCATTATTTTTGGCGAAAGGATATCTATATGGACACACATTTGGTGGTTATGCCCCTGGGACCAAAGTAATGCTATGATCATGTTCCCCTCTCGAGGGTGGAAGCTCATGAAGCTTGTCAAAGACCTACAAATGGTTGTTTAAGACCTGTTGCATCTTAGGATGAATATGAAGAGAAGTGGGTTTGAAGGCTTGGATGACATTAAATTGGACTATAGCTCCATGGTGGCCCTTTTTTAACAATTTTTCCATCCTATGCGAGCTGATGATAGAAGGAGCACCTGCCTGAAGTCCGCGGAGGGTATGTGTGTGGTTATTCTGCTTAAAGCTCATATATAACTCCTAGAAATCCATTGTGATTGGGTCGAGTGCACAGAGCCGTTCAGCACCCAAGACAATGTCACACCCACCCATGTTGATGGTAAACATGTGGGTCTTTAGGTGATAATCCCCCATTTGAAGTTTGACATTTTTACATCAGCCTTCACATTTCATTACCCCCCCATTAGCAATCTGGACCTGGAAATTAGAGACTGCTCTGACAAAACAATGCACTGCTTCAGTGACTCTTTGATGGATAAAGTTATGTGTATTGCCACTATCAATCAAGACTACTATAGGGTGATGCTTAATAAAACCTCTGATTTTGAGAGTTTGGGGAGAAGAAATTCCTACCAAAACATGAAGCGAGATAACTAGTTCTTCAGGTGTAGTTGGGAGCTCATTATTCGACTGGTTGTCCTCATCTTCCTCCTCTACTCCCTCAAATGGTGGGGCTTCCTCAGATGAACTGTGATCAGTAGCATCAATTTGAAAGAATTTGGGTTCCTTGCATTTATGCCCTGGGGAGTATTTCTCATCACAGTAGTAACACAATCGTTGCTTTATTCTTTCTACCATTTCCACTGGTGACACCTTTTGAACCTTAAGTGTTTGGGTAGTGCTTAGAGCCTGAGTGGGGCATCCCTTGGCTACGAAATTTGGACGAGTCGACTATGTTACTAACACACATTCTACTTCACGAGATGTCTTGCAAGCTACCAGCCATGAGACTAGGTGTTGCATTCGGACGTGGGCTTGTATGGCATCTTTGAGACCACTGATAAAACATTCCAAGTAGAATTCATCTACTAGACCTCATGTGCGGAAGGTTAATGCTTCAAAGGCTTTAATATATTCTTGCACTGTGCCTATCTGTTGGAGCTTAGTAAGATGACCCAAAAAGTTATATTCATGGTCAAAGCGATCAGAAATGGATTTTGAGAATATTTGCCGAGTCATTGGCCTTGCATAGCAGCATTGATGCCATTGCCACCATTGCCATCTTTCTTGGTCCAAGTACAGGCTTCCCACACTTAGCTTAGTCACATCATCTTTGATGTGATTCAATGTGAAATATTGCTCTATTTGTGCTAGCCATATGGCCGAATGAGAGCCATCAAATTTATACATGTCTAGCTTGGGTGGTCAAGGTTGGGACTGTTGGTGGTTTCCATAGAAGTGAAGAGAATGGCTAGACTCACCCTCAAGGTTTTCATTAAAATCATATGCCTCCAATTGTTCCCCCGGCTTGCCCTTTTTGATTGTGTCATTTAACATCTAGATCTACTTTGTTAATGCCTCCAACTTTCGTTCAAGGGTGTCTATCTTCTCATTGGACATAGCTTGAGCTCTGGCTTGTACCATGAATAGATCTGGTGCACTTGTCGTTACTGTGAAAAAATTTGGGACCACCCAAAATTTTGACGTTGACAAGTGAATGGTACCACCTTGCTCAGCCCGTTGACCTGATTCTTATGGGCTAAGTCTCCTATTTATTATTTATTTTAATACTCTGAAAGGAGTTTTACTCCTCGCTTAGGAATACTACAATAGCCGATTCCCAGAAATGTTAATTTTGCCTAATGTCCTGTGAGAATCACGGCCAGGTATAGGAGCCACCCAAATAGTTAGATCTATTGGTGAAACCCTCAACTGCAGAGTATGAGTAGGAATGTGGCAGTGATCAAACCCCTGCTGCTAAATCTAAATGGCGGATCTAATTGTTGATACTGCTACAGAACCCAAACTGCTCGATTTGAATGGCGGATCTGATAGATCTGAATGGCGGAGCTGATAGATCTGAATGGTGGAACTAATAGATCTGAATGGAGGAACTGATTATTGTGGTTGAGAGAGAACCCAACCTGCTAGATCAGATTTGGTAAATATGATGCGTGATCTAGAGAGAGACAAGGGAACTATGGTCTCAAGGAATGTCAGGTGCTACAGATCGCAATATACATAAGGGTCTGATAGTAGTACTCGGCCCAATATTTTAAGGCATTAACCAAGGAGGATCAACTGTACCCTTAGTCATACAACTTGACTACCCTATCATACGCATCCCCGAGTGCTATTCCTGGTGTACTGTAGTAGCAATATGGCCAACGGTTTATCTATGGCGAGGTTTCAAAGAGCCTACAGGGCTTCCAATATACCCAAAGGGTACTTGGAAGACAATCCGTGCACGGTTCTGTCTAATGCACTACTACTCAAAGGGGTACCCACAGGGGTTACAAGGGAGTCCAACAAGTGTGACCACCTCTTTTATTTCCTGCATGCATGCCTCCCCAAATCTGCAGGTTTATGCGCTCAACGACAGATCCCATGGTTTAAAGATGTTGGAACACGTCTCTAGCCAAAAACAATTCTGCTAAAAATGGAGATCCCACCAGCACTGGAAAGTGCTCTAATACCACTTGGTATGCTCTTGACCTACGAGAAGATACTAGAATATCAAATATGCGAAGAAATATACCTAGAACATAAAACAATAAGAAATAAAAACATGTATTTTATTATTCAAAAAGGAAAGCAATGTTCACTTGCCTCTTCGAGGGGGCAACCTCCAATAGAGCTGGGCTCAATTACAAAATAAGACATGACGCTCCTTAAGGGGAGTCTCTATCCTTTATATAGGATTAATACATGTCATACCATGGGTCAATACCATGGTTCTTGCTAATACCATATATCTAATACCATGGCACATTTGCAACTAACCGTGGTCCCTTCTTTAAATGTGGGTCAACCAATTACAATTATTAATATGGGCTTTATTGACTCTTTAACTAACTATAACTATGAATTGACCCTATTACATAAATAAGGGGGTTAGGTTTGGACCCTAACAGGCGTAAAGTCTTCCCTTCCTTTGAATTTGAACTGTTGTAAAAGTCTTCGTTCATGAAAGATTGATTGATTGTATGTGCATATTTCCTTTTTTCATATTTACATTAAGGGAATCAAAAATAAATACATTCATGTTGCATTGAAAAATTTTGAGTGTTTTGATAGGAATAGTGTAGGGAAATTGTATTTAGATTGTGCTCTTTGCTCTTTGATCAAAATAAATCTGATTGCTCTATCCCTAAGTAGCTAGGATTTTCATTGCTAAATTGAATGGAAAGAATTCTTATCATGATAGTTGCATTCCTAGGAATTTCAGAATACATCAAGTGGTGAACTTGAAAGGAAAATTCCTGAGCAAGATCAACTTAAAATTAACATCAATTTACCTAATGGAGCATTGTCATTAAGGAGAACATTTAGTGGTTCTAGGCTAGAGACATGTTCCGGTTTCGTAAAACAAAGTAGTTGTCACTAAATTGTCTACAATACATCCCGAGTGTGATACCTCATTCCACATATGTGAGTATATAATAGCTCGTCCACATACCTTCGGGTATATAGGGCGATGTTACAGTACGTAAAGTATATGGGAATGCTCTCACTATGCGGTTTTGCATTAGACAATGCTTATACGGACTGGGCCTCCACATACCTTCAGGTATATATGGGAGGACAACTCTAGGTTGCTATCCATAAGTAACCGAGTCAGCCACCTTGTAAATTGTGATACACCAAACACAACATTCGAGGAGATTGCTTGCCCGTACTTCTTAGTTCACTAGGAGGTATTATGCAATTCACAGTTGCTTGGTAAACCTTTTTCCTAGTAGACCCCTTTTTGTTTATTTCTTTTTTGATAATAAAATTAATCAACAATCATGGAGGAACATCAACCCTTACCCCATCATTCACGGAGAATAGTGGGCAAACCACCTTTGCCACCTGAAGTGACACCTATTCAAACAAAGCAGTCTCGCTTAACTGAGTCTAGTACATCAAGAACTCCTAGTTCTTCATCTGAATTACCTGAATCATATATTTCAATAAGTACTGAGACTCCAGTTACTCCAACTATTTTTGGCCCATCTATTTCTGAAGAATAAGTTTCACAATTACTTAAGGACATTAGCACTAATCCTAGTGAAACAATAACTAATGTTGTTCAACAACAAGTTGATCCTCAACTTGAAGTTGCTTAACAAGAAAGTACTTCTAAACTTGAATTAGTTCAACCAGAAGTTAATCTAGAATCTATCCTAGTTCAAACAGAAGTTACATCTAACCTAAAGTTGTTCAAGAACCTCTTTCTGAAACTGTTGTTCATTTACTCGAACATCTAGACTTTGAATTTGAACATTCAGAAGTTGTTACTTTACCAGAAGGCGATCAACCGGTTACCCCTCACACATAAGTAACTATTGAAACTTCAACTTTATCAACACCAAAAATATTTTACGCACCTGACGATGAAGTTCTTCCACCAAGTTTAATTGCTATAGAGGAGGAATTCGAAGAAAATTCCATACCTGGAACCCCATTTCACTTTGGAACTGGGCTTTATCTTTACCCTCATATTCTTGATTTTTCCACTCCATTTGATCATGCTTATTTTCAAGTACTCGTTGATTCTTTAGGACAACTTTTGGGTCAGTTAACTATGGTTGAACAACTGTCAACATCTCAGACTGTATCATCTAATGTAGCTGCAACAGAATCTTCTGTTGCAACCTCTTCGATGTTTTCTACCACACCTAAGTTTCACCTGTATGGTGAATCGCCCGTCCCGGTTGGTTACCAATCATTGTCTGGAACCCACTTAAGGGTTGCTTCTACACCATGGTCATCACCCATGTCCTCAACCGGAAATTTACCTGGTTCTTCTCTAATGGGAACTCAACATTTTGATCCCGCATATTAGTATCAGGCTGGGCAATCTGGTCAAGAAAGACCTATGTATCCATTAAATACTAGATTGCCACCATATGGAGAGCAATAGCTTATTCATCGTATCCTCCTTATCCGAGAGGACCACCATATGGTAATATCCCGTAGTATTTAGGTCAATCTAGAATTAGAGTTTGTCAATGGCAACCAACAATGCCAGTTCAACCGAGGCTTGTGTTACACAGTAAAATGTCACTGTCACTTTGTCAATGTCCTTACTATGTCATAAAACCAAATTCACCATGCTCATGCTCTCTGAAATGGCCCAAAAACCCTCTTTGCCTAAGTTTACTGGATCATCGTGACTGTTATTAAAATAACCGTGCTGACGGGCAGATGACAGTGTAACTGGTGCGCTGCGAGCGCGGAAGCACACGTGTTTTCCATGCTGGTTGAATTTCATAGACAGTGCACCCTCCGCTTGTATAAAACTGCACTGACCAGACCTCTTCTGTAATTGAGATGCGATGCTAGCGCGCCAGCCCAGTTTTGCACCCGCACTGATCCTATTTAGGCGAGTTTGTTCTAACAGCCAGCCTTCCAGATGACTCCAGAACTGGTTGTTAGCTTTGTAAAGGTCGCCATCCTTTCTCTGGCATGTCTGTTCGCCTGGTCACCCACTTTTCTTGGGGGAAAGCTCATCCTTTCACTATTCATGGAGACTCCTTCTCCTTTATAAGCCTCCTCCATTGCCCATGAGCAGCTAGTTTGGAACATATAGACTTTGACATAGAGGAATTCTTAGTGCATTAGTGCTGCTCATTGTAGGCATTTGGTGTGTTGTGTGAGGATTGCTTTAGAGCTTAAGGAAGGTTATGAGTTTGTTGCCTTGTATGTGAGAGAGAGACCTCTTTGACTTGGGAGATCTACTTCAAAGGTGAATGCTGAAGAGACATGCTGGCTGGACCCTCTAGAGAAGGACTCAGCGTCAGAACTTGGTTGTACCTTACTCTATTTCTGATTAATAAAGATAGATGACTACTATTATGGTTCCATTTTCATGTGTTTTATGAATGACTCATGTAAATTACATCCTTTCTGACTGATGTATGGTTGCTTTTAGTAGATTTTACGCTCATGTTTGTTCTCTCTTTACTTGTGCAGGTGTCCGCCCGTGAGGATAGCGGAGGATTGTGATCGGCTGGAGCGAAGGAGCGAGAGGATCATCTCTTCGTCAAACATAGCGTTGGAATCCAAGTAGGTTTCTTTTACCCACTTGTTAATTGCAACTAGGAACTTGCAGAGTAGCATTGATTGGTTGTTGCTAGACCCCTTTTGGGCTAGTAGGGATTGCCTCTATCCGTAGAGGGGATTTACCTCTCCAACAGCTTGTGTATCCAACATAACCAATGCAAACTATTTCAACTATTCCTACTACACCTGTTGTTACTACTGCACCACAGTGACAAGTACAAATTGTTGAATCTCAACCGATACAAATTGATCCTTCTACCTTGCAACCAAAAGTTTTAGGTCAATAAGTTCAAGTTCCTTAGGTTGTTGTACAACAACCACTTGTTTCCGAGGTTCAACAACAACCTCAGTTTAGTATACCTTTATCTGAACTGATCCATGCTTACACTAGTATAGTTTATTCACAACCTGGCCAACCTTTCATTGCTGGACAACAACAACCATTAAATCAACAATATTTGTACCAACAACAACAACAATTGATTCAACAACCGTGGCAACCTCAATGTCAAAAACCCCAATTCCAGCAATTCTAGCCCCAATTTGGACTTGTTCCACAAGCTCAACCTGGTTTTGGTCAATCTCAAGCTTACCAAGGTCCTGGTCAACAAGGCTTTGCAGGTTATGGACAACCACACATTCAACTTGGTTATCAACAACCACCTTATGCTAGTTTTGTTCAACAACAATCATACCAAGGTTACCAAATGCAGATGCCCAATGTCAGTATGCAAAGACCTATTGCTTAGGCAATTCCATCATATCTTGGGTATGCTCAACTTGACTTGAATCGACAGTTGTCATTTGTAGCAACTTTAGAATTACCATATTTAAATTGGCTCACTAATGATCCAATCTTATATGCACCTTAGTGGCCGATAATTCTGCACAAGTTACCATCTGACATTCCGAAATTTAACAGAAATCCTAGAGAAGACCCATCAAATCATGTCATGACCTTTCATTTGTGGTGTTCATCAAACTCCTTAAATGATGATTCGGTTATACTTCGTCTTTTCCAAAGAACACTTACTGGTCTAGTTGTTAAATGGTACATTAAGTTACCAAGAGCTTCCTTCGATAATTTCACCACTTTAGCCAGTACATTTTTGACTCACTTCCAGTTACGCATCAGATACGAGATTGGAACGTAACTCCTAACCAAATTTAAACAAACTACTGCTACCCATATATCAGACCATATTCATGAGTAGCGGCGTCATCATTGAATGGTTAAGACATATGTTCCCGATCAGATTTTAGCTGAGTGGTTCATAAAATCCTTGTTGCCATCAATCATCGAGGATGTGGCAAAAGGTGGAGTTGTCACAGAAGAGAAAGTTATTGCTTGTGCCCAATACTTGGATTTGATTTACACACAATCCAGCATGCTTTATGATAAAATTCCCAATGCATCTCAACCAGCTTTCACTGTTCCCCCTCCTCCACAATCGAGTAAGGACTCTCATGCCGGTGATGGTGTGATCTGTTCTTCAAGCATGCAAACAGTAGGAAGAACATCTGGTCAAACTCTTTCTCTTTACAATAAAACTACCAATGCATCAAAAAATACTCTTGCCTCCAAAATTAATGCAGTGTCATCTGACAAAGGAAAAAATCCAAAGCAACCAGGGAGCAAGAAAAAGGGGAAAAACAAAAAGAAACAAGATAATTCCCCTCAAAATAAATCATATGATTCCTCTACTTCGGCAAGGAAACCTCATTATCCATGTCTAATCTATAATGACCAACATTTTACAAGAGATCGTCCACACCCCTATGAGGTCTCTAAAATTTTAAAGACTTCAAACACATCGACAGTGTTGACTGATCCATTTCCAAACCCGGAGACACATTTGGTTGCAACAGACCATGTTTCCACATCCCAAGTACTCATGTTATCCATCACAAAGCCACAAAATGAAGTTTTGGTGTCAAAAAGAAACAAATATTATGGGAATCCATCATCATCATTGAATAATCAAGCCACCGATCAACCTAATCCTTTGACTTCGACTTCATCTGAAAATGTTCCACCCATTGTACCTAAATTAACAATAAAACCACCAAAGGGAGTTGTGCACAAATCAACATTTAACCCTCGGGCTCGAGTAACTCAAAATTATAACATAGTGGAAGATCTTGCTCAATCACCTTCTGCTATGTTGACACTCGAGGTGTTGCAAAACTGTCCCTCCTAGAAGCAAGCTTTACTGTCAACAATAGGCAGAATAGATCCTACAGATTTAAATCTTGTGGTTTTTAACCATGCGGGATATACACCACAGTTACCGGTGCAGTTAGCTTTCCTAATTCAAGTAAAATCTCTCAATAAGAATGTTCACCGAACTATTATTGATGAGGGGGAATCTACTTTCATTATGTCCATGAGTTGCTGGAAAACACTTGGTTCACTGCCATTGTCACAATCACCAACCACGTTGAAAGCTTTTGATGGAAGAACATATACTCCATGTGGGATTTTGAGTAACCTACAAATCAAACTAGTGGGAAAAATAGTTACTGTTAAAATTGAGGTAGTTAACCAGCCCCTCGATTACAACATTTTACTGGGAAGGCCTTAGGTATATGCTATGGTTGCTATGGTTTCCACATACTTTCGTACTATTTCATTCCCTTTTAAGTGTGGAATCATAGCCATTGATCAACTAGCCTTCTTTGCCAATAGTTCACAGGCTATGGGAAGCATTCTATTGGTACACAGACCCCGATTGTCACTTCAAAGTGTTGGAGTAGGTATCTTTAAAGATCCTTCCCTAATGGGTACTTTTACCCCACCATCACCATCTGATTTGATAGAAGTGGCAAGAGTAGAGACTTGCAACATGATTTCCTCCACCTCATCTAAGTTAAGGAGGATTACCAACAAAGTTGAAGTTGATAGTAATATTGGGGTGATGCCGTTAAGCCCCATTAAATCATCATAGCAATCAATTTTTCGGGCTTGTGTGACAAACCCAAATCCGCACTCAACAATTGTATTGGTAGATCGGTCTTTAGAATGTGGTACCTCTCCAATCCTTTTTCATGTATACATTCTACAGATGAAGGAATCAGCCAATCAATGATGATAGGATAGGAACCATGGGAAGATTATCATCATCATTCCCATCTTCTAGATGATATTGAAGATTATTCAAATGAACTAAACCACCCATTAGTTGTTTATTTCCTATCGAATTCACTTTTCATAGACACCATCGACTCTTAGCAAAACCTATCAAATATTGAAGAAACGATTTCTATTAATATTTCGACCAAGCCTAAGATTGTAGAGAACATTCATGTCGGCAAATCTTGTTCTCCATTGGAACTCGATAATTACCGTACTCCCTTTCATGAATTTAGAGATATTTTTGCATGGTCTTACAAGGAGATGCCAGGCATTGTATTTAGTATTGTTGAACACAAAATAAAAATGTACCCTAATGTTAAGTCAGGGCAACAACGACTTCAACCTATTCATCCAAAGAAAGTTGCTTCAATAAAAGCAGAAGTTGAAAAACTTTTGCGGGCTGGTTTTATTTACCCTGCTCCTCTTACTAACTGGGTTTCCAACATTGTTCCTGTCATGAAGAAACAAGGAACAATTCGAGTGTGCATCGATTATAGGGATGTAAATCAGGCATGTCCAAAGGATAATTATCCTACTCCTTTTATTGACCAAATTATTGATGAATGTGCTGGATGCGAAATATTCTCATTTATTGATGGATTTTCCGACTACAATCAAATCAATATATGCCCACATGATCAATCAAAAACAAATTTTATTTGTCCATGGGGCAAATTTGCCTATAGGAAACTCCCATTCGGTTTGAAGAATGTTGGGCCACATTTCAAAGGGCAATGAATTATTCCTCCTATGACATCATGCACATTGTTCAACCTTATCTTGACGATTTACCTGCTCATTCACGAAAGCGGATTGATCACCCACAACATTTGAGAGCAATATTTTTACGGTGCTGACACTACAAGATACAACTCAATCCACACAAATGTGTGTTTTGTGTTGGTTCTAGTTGCTTGCTTGGATTTGTAGTGTCTCGAGAAGGGATTCGACTGGATCCATTAAAGGTTCGGGCAATTCTGGCTTTGCCTCCACCTTCAAATATTTTACAGTTATAGAGACTCCAAGGGAAAGCCAACTTTCTAAGGAGGTTCATTCCTAGTTACATTGAAATGGCTAAAGGTTTTACACATCTTTTGAAAAAGGAGATACCCTTTCATTGGGATTAGGGTGCATAAGCTTCCTTTGACGCTCTTAAAGATACCTTGATTAGAGCTTCATTAATGTATTCTCCAAATTACCAAAATGACTATTACCTGTATCTCGCCGCTGCAGATACAACCATTGGCATGGTTTTAGTCTAGGAAGAAAATAGGATTGAACATCCTATTTATTATTTGAGCCATAATCTCAATGATACAGAAAGTAAGTAATCTTATGTCGAAAAAATAGCTTTGGTAGTTGTGCAAGATGTTCAAAGACTTCGCCATTATATCTTGTTATGGAAGACAACTGTCATTTCAGATTGCAACCCTATGACATACATTTTGTCATGTAAATTGTTGGGGGGCAAATATTCAAAATGGATAGTTATTCTACAGGAATTTGATTTGGAATTCGTCAAGTCTAAATCAAATAAATCTCTAGTTTTCACTGAGTTACTATGTGACCTTCCCTCGACCTCCATCGATTCAACATCTGAACCATCAATTTTAGATGAGTTTCTGTTTCTAATTTTTTCATCTAATGCTTGGTATGGAGATATACTGATTTATCTCCAGACCCAAACTTTCTAGCAGGATACCTCTCGCTCGCAACAACGACGTATTCGTTACCAAGCCAAAGATTATCTAATCATTGGCGACACACTTTACCATCATGGTATCGATACGTTTTTACAGAGGTGACTCATGCATGAGGATTCTGAGAAAGCATTGAATGATTGCCATTCAGGTTCCTGTGGGGGAAACTTATCTAGATATGCAACTGCACAAAGAATTCTTCATGCTGATTACTTTTGGCCAACTATATTTAAAGATTGTATTATTGTTGTCAGAAGCTGTCATGCATGCCAGATATAGGACCGAAAAACTAGATTACCACCTGCACCATTACATCTAGTCATTGTTGTTGGTCCATTCACCAAAGGAGGCATGGAATTTATGACATGTAACCCCACCTCGGTCAGGGGGCATGGGTATATTATAGTTGCCGTTGACTATTTTACCAAATGGGCCGAGGGGATGCCAACATTGAACAACAATGGAAAAACAACTTCTGTTTTCTTTTTTAGCCATGTGGTTGCCTAGTTTGGTGTACCACAAGCCATAGTTTTAGATCATGGGTCACATTTTCGCAATCACATGATGGCTAAGTTGACTACTAAGTTAGGACTGTCACATGATAGTTCTATCCCGTATTACCCGCAAGCAAATGGATAAGTTGAGGCCATAAACAAAGTCTTGAAGTGGATGTTGCAAATAATGATAGGGGTTCATAAAAGAAACTAGCACTTAATCCTGTACTCTGCCTTGTGGGCATATCGAACCTTGGTGAGAAATGCAACTAGATTTACACCCTTTTAGTTGGTGTATGGTTTGGAAGGAATCTTATCAATACAATGTGAAATTTCATCACTCAAACTCATGATTGATCTATTACCCGACACTTATGAAGAAGAAGCATGTTTCTTGGAATTAATCCATCTGGATGAAACTCGTCGTGATGCCACATTGGCTAACAAAATGCATAAGAAGCGTATTAAGGTGTAATATGATAGGAATTTCAAGCCTTGTATCTTCTCAGAAGAAGACTTGGTCTTGCTTTACGATCAGGAAGCTGATAAACTTGGAGCAGGTAAATTCGAACCAATGTGGATGGGTCCTTATGTTGTCAAGCGTGTTCTGGCAAAATGAGCCCATGAGTTAATAGATTATGATGGGATTCTATTGTCACAACCCAGAAACAGGTTGTACCTCAAACATTACTATGCTTGATTAAGTGTAGTAAAATTCACTGTATATATGATTTCATTTCATGTGTGTGCGTGTCTTTTAGAGATTTTTATCTGGTTAGCAATCCACTTTTCATTTGTTGCAGATGTCAAAGTCTTCAGAACCTTTTGTTGGTTATGCCGATGGTGCTAGTCATAGTACGCAAAATTTGTCTTCTGCAACATGGGCTATTTTCGCTCCAAGTGGCAAGTTAGTGAGTTTTCAATGGATTTGTATCAGTTGATTGACAAACAATATCATTGAGTATAGCACATTGATTGAAATACATTCTGATGCCATTTCACTTAGAATTTGCTGAATCATCATTAGGCTGGACTCGCAACTCATTATACTACAACTAACAAACATTTATACTATCCAAAATCCAACAATTTTTCGTATGTTCCTTAGAGTTCGTATTTTGGAAAGATGTTTTGAATGCATTCAATATCAAAATATTTCTAGAAATCTTAACACATTAACTAATTCTCTAGTGAATTATGTGTTAAATAGACATTTGCAACACATTTAAAAGTAATATTTTCAATTCACATCATCAGTTGAATAGGATTGCATATAACCATTAAAAACTCTAAAAGTAAAATAGATAGGTGTTTTAAAATTCTTTACAAAATTTGTGCCCAAGACACATTTGATCATCTGACCCAAAAACTCAAAAATGCATACAAAATATCCTAAGAAGATCTAGTGGTGCTCATGGTAACAGGTCACAGCCTATGCTATCATGCGCAAAAGCCTTGCCCAATGGTTAGGAACACCAATAGTGTGGCGTTGCAGCCTCATTGGTAACTCCTCGATTTGGATATCTAGAATACCAAGGGTTAGTCCCTCTATATGATCCTGCAACTCTACTAAGGTTTCAGCCAAATCCAAGTCCTAGGGAACTGCTCTCCCGATGTTTCTCTACGCTGGTCCACCTACAACCTGTTGGCATACCGCAGGTCGAACAATACCCATTTGTATGCATAAGAGTAATTTTAGTTTAGTATTGGAAACATTAAAAAACACAAAAAACATGTAGAAACTTGAAAAATCAAAACACACTTTGGTCAAACAACTTACCCATAGCACTTGATTGTGCTCCAACTTGTAGAATCAAATCTGGATCTCCACAATAATCCATCCCTGAGTATGGATGTTTCTCGATAACAACATGTTGTCTCTCAAGACAACTGAAAAATGCAGGGGAGAAAATGATTTTTGACTGACTTGCATGTCAAGCCATCAATTCAACCCACCTCTACATATGTGGATCTCTAATACCATCTACACCCAGTGATACATGTTGTGGTTGCATCAATGGGATTTTCTCTAAGGCAAAAGAAATTAAGATTGAACCATAGCAGAAATTCTTCATCTTACTGCTTTTTACCTTAGTCAGTTGTTCTTTCAACAACAAGAGTACAACCTCGTACTAGTTGAAAACTTTTGGCTCCAGACACTCCAATGCATACTGCATATAAGATATGTTCACTGGATGTAGTGTCATACTGCCAGGATCATTGGTAGAGCCCCGTTATAGTCTGAAAGGCCATTTGCGTGCGTTTTACGGCACTTACATCCTTAATGTTTATTTTCCCATCCTTGCTAGGCTATGTACCTGGCCAACAAAACTATATGATGTAATCTCTCACCGATTCACCTCCACGGGAAAATCCAGAAAGTGAGATGGGGGCACCTCGCCTCGACAATCCAGTAAGAAATTAAATATCCTCAATAGTAATAGAGACCATCTTGTCCCGAAAGTGAAATTTCTGATCTATCATATCCTATGCACAAACAAGGAACTGCAATGGTTCTATTTGTTGCCTCATTTCGGACAACGTAAAGTATTTGAGTAACCTACAATTCCTGAGGGCCTCAACTGTACCAGGGTTGTTTAGGGAAACCATGTCTTTTTCTTCATGCTCTCTTTCTCACAATGTAATTGACATTTTGATCCGTTGAAAGCCTAAAAAAAATCATAAGCTAAATTAGGATCTTTTCCATGCAAAAACCAGGACAAATTTTAGAGCTAACAGCTAAAACAAACTTGGGAAACTCACCCAGCGCAGCCCAGGCACAGAGGTAGTGCACTGCATAGCATCTAGGTTTCTATCTGGGTGCTCTTCATTGCAGTTTTCGATGTGAAAGCCTACGCTGATCCCATGGAAAAAAATGTAACCCTAGGGGCCCCAAAAAACCCTAAAATTTACATGAAATGACAAAATGGTGAATTGAAAAGAAAGTAGATAGGTTTAGTTCCCTCCTGGTCTGGACGACTTGAGAAATGGTCCACAAAATCTTTCACAATCAGTTGGTAAGTTCCAAATGGTTAAAATGTTATGGTAAAAACTTGTTTTATGTTTATTTCATGTTAATTAATTGGCTAAACATTAGTATTTGCCTATTTTTGCCTATGAAACAGATATTTTTAATCCATTTAGTAATGTTTTGAGTGGATTTTACAACTGATTTGCAGAATTCAATGTGCTCGATTGTAAGTTGAACTTTTGACCACAGAGCACACTTT